>PVIC010033087.1:0-20323 GCA_004025085.1 Thryonomys swinderianus
ATCACTTTTCCCACAACAAGGCTGAAAATGGAAGTTATAAAAGAATTTCTACTTCATTAAATACAATATAGTGTTTCAAGCTCACTTAAATTTCTATTTCTTTGACAATTAGACAGTTATATTTAGGCTAATTAAAGCCAGTAGAATTATTCAGCTGTGCCTCTCTGGGTTGTTCAGGTGAATATAAAATTGAGTTTCAGAACTAGATGAATAGAATTTATAATACAATGGCATATTACTAAATAAAATTATTTATAAGGTTGAACTGTCTCAATTCCTTATAAAATGTATGAAAAAATCTTGTAAAATGAGTAATCTCATTTTAACGAGGCTTCAAATTAATTCACTGTAACAAAGTTTAGACCCCAAGGGTATGGCTGTAGTATTTCAAGTTTTATTGGTCTTTGATTGAAAATTTGATTTATTAATAGCATTTCACGGATCCTTTTATCCATGTACTTAATATAATTCATCTTTATTTTCCTTTCAGGAGCAAACAAAAAAAGCTTGTTTATTTGATCTTTTCCTAGTTTCAGAGTTTATTACTGAGTTTTATATAAAATACAAAGAAAGAATGTGAACACCTGTAACTGGGCAATCCCAGCATACATACTCTAGAAAAGCTAGAATGAGAAAGTTGGGCCATTTATTTTGTCACTCATATATCTTACAGTTTGGAAGTGACTGTTATACTACCAATTGGACCAAAGATTAAATTGCCTCAGAGGTACCTCTGTTCAATGGTTGCAGATAACAACTGGAATATCTCATGGACAGGGGCTCATGTCTCTTTAGTAGTTTTTACCCGAGTATTCTTTACACATTCAGCTTCATCTTATCTATGAAACTGCCATCATTTTGAAAGTAAAGTAAGTGACTGTTGCATTGTGTTCCAATAGCCTCATAGTAGATATGCATTAATATCAACAAATATATGATTCCACATGCCTAATAACTGAGTCTACATCATGTATCTCCCTCTCTTTGACAGCAATAATTATAAACTACAGTGCAGTTTCTCATGGCAGCCCCTTATGTATTGAAAGCATCTCTGTTGTTTTTTGTGAACCTTTTGACCTCCACATTTAAATATCACTATGTCTGCCAGTATCTTGATCTTGAACTTCCACATGGGCTATTGCATTTTTTACATAGGATATCAAACAGAAGTAAGGCGGAAGCATCATACTGACAAGGCAAGTGCTGCTCTAAGAAATAATCTCCTGTGAAACTGTCTCTGGAAATGGATAATGGATAAACACTGGAAGAATTTTAAGGTGCACCTTAGAAAGAGCTTACACTGTTGTATAGTGTTCTGTTAAGTAAGATTTTTGTTAGGGAGGAAGCAGAAAAGAGGAGAACAGTACATAAAGCACCAGTGTTTCTGAGAATAGTTAAGTAATTTTCAATATATTTGTGGAAATAAGGATGGTGACAGCCATTTTGAATAGGTCTTACACAGAAACAGGAAAGATGTCACTAGAGACTAGAAGGGAAACCAAAATATATAGCGCCACACAGCTACTTGGCTGTGGGATTTTCCTGTGCAGCCCAATACAGAAACAGCAAATACCTTTATAGACGTCATGACTGATGAGAGTTTATAAGATGCAAATCAAGGAGCAGTGGAGGGATATAAGGTGGCCCAAAGAGCTGAGGCAGGATGGAGGAAAAGTGAATGAAATTGGGAGAAACCTGATGGAAAGACAGCTGCAATGTCAAAGCTCTAGAAGTGTCAGTAAGATGAAAGCCTCTGCTATGAGGCTATTGGAACACGATGCAACAGCCACTTACTTTACTTTCAAAATGATGGCAGTTTCATAGATGAGATGAAGTTGAATGTGTAAAGAATACTCGGGTGAAAACTACTAAAGAGACATGAACCCCTGTCCATGAGATATCCCAGTTGTTATCTGCAACCATTGAACAAAGGTACCTCTGAGGCAATTTAATCTTTGGTCCAACTGGTAGTGTAACAGTCACTTCCAAACTGTAAGATATAGAATGACAAAATAAATGGCCCAACTTTCTCACTGTAGCTTTTCTAGAGTATGTATGCTAGGATTGCCCAGTTACAAGTGTTTACATTCTTTGTATTTTATATAAAACTCAGTAATAAACTCTGAAACTAGGAAAAGATCAAATAAACAAGCTTTTTTTTGTTTGCTCCTGAAAGGAAAATAGAGATGAATTATATTAAGTGCATGGATAAAAGGATCCATCAGACAACATGCCAGGAGGATGAGTAAGGATTAGAGCCATGTAGTTGGAGTAAATCATGAAATGTATGATTTTGAACAGAACACTGAAGGAGCATGACAAAGAAGATGGAGATAGTGATAAATTCCAGAGTGAGACTCAAAGAGTAACATGCTAAGGTACCAAGGACCGGCCGAGACTCAGGTTTCAGAGAGAGACCAGTTATTTAACAAGCAGACCTAGAAAACACAGTGTTATCTGAACAGAGAAGAACAAAGTTCAAGGCAAGGCTGCAGCCATGTGCAAAGGTTTGGGGAAGACCTGACACGTATCGATTTAGTGGAAAAATATGCAAAAAATAGCATCTATTTGAATGAAGTAATAATCTCTGTTTTACTCCTTTTATCCTCTTCCTTCCTTCTGATGCCCCTCCTCACCCTTCTCTTCTACTGGGTATTTTTATTGTAAACCATGTAAGAAAATTACAATTTTGAAATTAAGGGTATACAGACCCCATGAGTCTCTTGAACAAAAGAAGAGAAAGATTAAAATCCAGCACTTACTATTATTAGCATATCCAAAATTGTGCTGCATACACTCCTCAAAGTTACATGTACAGAGAATGCTAAAAAGAAGAAGGAAACAGAGAGGGAGGAATGGGGAAAGGGAAGGAAAGAGTGGGGAAATGGAAAAGGGTGCCCTGGAGGGACATGCAGAAAGTGCATTTGAATGGTATACTGAAAAACATTTCTCAAACTCAGAATATATATTAGCTTATCTTCTTGCAATGCTAAGAAAAACAACATTTTAAAGGACAAATTCATTACTATCTTTTGTATATCAAATATTGTATAAATATATAGTTCTCCACTTCGCATTTTTGTCACAATGAAGCTATTGAAGCTCCTTATGAAATGGTGTGAATACATTCTTGCTTTAGGACATTTGTACTTGTTAAAATGTGGAAAAATTTTTGATTACACAGTCTTAAATAACTCGTGGCTTCATCACTTTCTTTCAGATTTAGTCTATTTATCTTGTCAAGATGCTATTTTTTTGCATCCTTATTATTTATATTTATGCTTAGCACCATTTGCCAACTAAAATACAAGGTCATAAAGTTCAGCGATCTTGTCTGATTTATTGTTATATCTATAGTGACTCAAAGAGCAATTGATACACAGTGGGTATTTGATATATACTTGTTGCTTGAATATTTTTAGTGCTGATATATATGCATTACTATATTATTTTCTGCCATAATACAACAGTATTACACATAATCATATTTTCTCCAAATTTTTCAAAACACTTTGCTGAGTGGTCCAATTATAATTTGAGACGTCAGTGTAATAGAAACAGATTCCCAAAGTAAGCAATAATGATAATACATGAATAGTATTAACAATATTAATATACCAAGTTTCTAAGTTAATTAATTATACTCATTGGATCAATATCTAATTAATTTTCACAAGAATTTTATAAGGAAGAAGGCACATGAGGTATTAAATAATTTGGACAAAATCATTCAGCATTCTATCATAAAACTCAAGCTTCCTTGCCAAATTAATAATGAATTCTTTCATTCATTCATTCAAAAACCATATACTGACAACTTGTTTGTGTCAGGTGCAATGCTGGGGACAGTTTTGAACAAATCAGACAAGAACTTTGTAAACCAATTTTAAAATCATATTTTGTTTCTGTTTTTCTTCAAAAACTACAGGAGAGAAATCACCAAGCTGGTGAACTTTTCCACTCCAAAAAGTTACAGAGTTAGGCTGATAGCCTAAGGCAATGATGGTGAACCTTTTAGAGCATCCAATGATAACACGCAGCCAGCTGCAGCCCACAGCCCACACGCCACCATTGACTGATGGTATCCAAACCCCAGCCTTTGAAGTCAACGATGAGATCCCAGTTAGCAATGGCTCTGTTGATCAATGACTTGTAATTTCCTGTGTAGTGGACATCTACTTACAGCTTACATAACACTTGATTATAATACTAATGGAATTAAATAACCTGCATAAAATCATGACATTCTATTTCTACCTTATCTTCTTCCATTTTTGAACTTTCTTTGGAGCAACAATTTTCAATTCGGTGGTTCAAACACTCTGAGATTTTAAAAATGGATAGATTCTTTTCATTTTTTGGCAAACAAATTTGAGGTCGAGGTACTCTTTATTTTTGAATTATAATTGTGTATCCTAAGAAGGAAGAAGGGCCAGCCTTCCCAGGAGATCTTCTCTGTCCTGATTCGAGTGACCCACCCAGCTGCAATGTGACATTCCAGGGAGCTGGGATAAATTCTTCACCAGAGAAGTCCCAAACTGCCTGGCAAACCTAAAGCATTTGACCTTTCCATCCATATCTCTTTCATTATTTAAAATGAACAGTGAATAAGAAAAATGAGAGTACAAGCAGAACTACACAAAAAATTGCTCATAATATTCCATCTCCACTATACCTTAAACCTTTTTGAAGCCGTTACCTTCAAGATGATGGCGTCAAAGGGTAAGGCCAACTTGAATTTCCACGCCATTCTTGTTACAAGCATCTGGATTTATAGTACACCCTATGAGTAGAATAAACCTTTAAAACTCTTTTTGTAGTCTACTTTGGTTATTCTTAATCCCATGCATTTTCATATAGATTTTAATAATCTTCTTGTCAAGACCAAAAACAGCCTGCTAGAACTTTGCTTGAGTTTATATTGAATCAGTATCTCAGTTCGCAAAAACAAATGTTACGTTATTATTAAATCTGGCCAATAAACTTTTAACAAAGTCACTGAGTTAATTAATGAAGAAATAAAATATGTTTGTTAAAAATGTGTCTGGAAAAAATTAATACATATATTTTTTTTTCAGTTTTGCTTTATCTACTATGAAAACTTAACTCTGTCCACTCCCTGCCTTAAGTGAAATTCAGTCTTTTCAGGGCTTGTCCGCTTGTTTTAAGAGTCTGGTATTTCCTGGTAGAAGAGACAAATCTTATGATACTAAGATTCATGATAATTATTTGCAAATGGAAAAAAAAAACAACTTCTATCTTTAACCTTTTCCATACTCTGAAATTCAAACCATTATACATTTAAACACAGAATCTAAAACCATAAAAGCTCTTGAGGCAAATATAAAAGGATAAATTTAGCTGTTGAAATCAAATAGTTTTTAGGCTAAACCTCCCCAAACACCAACCATGATAGGAAACAAAAATCTATTGATCAAGAATTATGATGCACACCTGTAATCCCAGCCCTCAAGAGGCAAAGGAAGGGGGATCACTGTGAGTTCAAGGGGAGCCTGAGCTACATAGTGAGTTCCCAGCCAGCCTGAACTACATGGAAAAAGCCTATATCAAATGACCAAAAAGAAAAACATATCTGATAAACTGTAGATCGCAAAAATTTGAGGTATCTGCGCTCATCAAAATTCACCACAGAGAAAGTGAATAGGTAATAAAATATTCAAAGTGTACAAATGATGAATAAATTGTGTTAAAAATACAGAAAGAATTCCTAAAAATCACTAATTTAAGAAATGAAACAATATAATTAAAATGAGCAAAAATACTGAGCAATTTACAAAGAAAGTTATATGAGTAGCCAGTAACCAAGTCAATGGGTGCTTAACACCATTAGACATTTTGGAAATGCAAATTGAAAACCAAATGAAGAATCAAAATTGACACCTCAATGAGATGCTATTTTTTTTCTTGCTCCATTTCTCTATTGGTACATTGTATATACACATCATGATCACACTCAGTACTGTGAATTTGTACCTGTGTGTGATGATTTAATTCTCATTTTTCCCATCCCCTACCCAGCCCCAAAACCCCCACTCCCAAGTACCTAAGCTTTCCCTTTTTATTACCATCACGTTTTCTTTACCCCTCATTATGCACCCCCTACCACATTTCCCTTTAAATATTTTCTATTTCACAATATCCATTTGAATACTTAAAATTTTTAATTGAGTTTATTAGTACATTTTAGGTATACATTATGACATTCATCATTGAGAATATACCTGTACATGATATATTGACTTATTTTTTCCATTCCCCTGCCCTTTCTTCAATCCGACCACTCTTCCATATATGTAAGCTTTGTTTCCATTTTTTCCTTTTTAAGTGAGGGGTGGATTTGTACCAGGTTTTTTCTTTGTCCCCACCCCCTGCCAGTTCTCCTTCCCCTTTGAATAGTTTCTTCCTATTTTATAACACCTGTTATACATTTTGGACCTCATAAGACACACATATGTAAATACCATATCATTTCTTTAGGAAAAAAAAAGGTATAATTGAGTGGTTAAGATTAAAGAAAGGCAAGATAATATAAAATGATTGAGGATGAGAAATAACTAATCTCATATGTGCTGGCAACATGTAAAATGGCATGGCTATTTTTGAGAACTGTTTGGTTGTTACTTGTAAAGTGAAATGTATTCTGTCCTAGAATGCAGTTTTAATTCTTATCTCTGTCTCCTGTTATAAACCCAGGGCCTTGTGCAGGGCCATAGATAAATCTGGCTGCACTTCCCACTACCCAGAGCTGATTAATGTGCCTCTCTTTGGTAATATCCCAGATTTATACTGAGCTCTTAGAGGAAAGAACCTTAGCACTCACATCAAGGGCTGTGCTAAACTATGCCCAGCTCCTGTCTGTTTGAGAATTCTGGGACAGATGAAATTCTCAACACTTGAGATAGACTGACTCACAGCTCATGTCAAGCTGCAGTTCAGGAGGGTTCTTCTCTCCATTTATCACTTTTGCCATGAGGATCAGGATCAAATGACCACTAAGGGCAACAGAAAGACCTACAGCCACTGAGGAAGACACATGGAGAAGGAGGAGTAGGAGAGTAAAGAAGAAGAGAGCTAAAAGGAAGAGGACTAACGACCTATTAGACAACTGTTCACTCCTTCTAATAGCACACTTAAGAAAAACAAAAGAAAATAAAAGCTCCTATTACTACCTGGCCTAACGTTTACTTATGTTGTGATCTGCTGAGTTGAATACAAGGCATTTTCCTATAGAATTCCTTTATCTGCCAGAGGCACTTACTTTTTTCCTTTCTTCCTCATGAATGCTACTATAAAGTTTCATTTTGTTGATTTTTGATTACTTCTCCAATTTAACAATGTCATTTTGAATTCAAATACCATTCTCCAGAGTGCTGCCATCCCTGAACTTTCCTGAGTTTCATTTGCAGGTTTGGGAATAAACTCTCTATTACCATTTCATGGTTGGAAATCCTAAGTATGCAGTTTGAAATGCATAATAAAATTCCCTAAACAATTTCAAGGCTTCACAAACATTAAGAATAATCAAAGCCATATTGTCTTCATGATTGAAGGTTTAGAATTTTTATTTGGTCAAGATATCAGACTCTGGTACAAATACTTATTATAGAATTCTGATAACCAGGTCAAAAGCAAAATTTCAGTGTCGTTCTAATATAAAGCCAAAGTTAAAGAGCCAAAATCATTTTATAATTATAGAATAAGAGTAGAACTATACCTCCAAACAAAATCTACTGAGATGTTTGTTAAATAACAAATCAGAATTACCCAGCTAAGAATTTATTGCATCATGTAAACAGTTTTAGGAATTATACCATATTTTAATCCATGAAACATTTTAATTTACATCTGATGTTTAAAATATTTTCTCAATGAGGAGCAGGTGTCCATTTCACTTAACGTAGCAACTTCATTTGTTGAAATTGACAAATTTTTTTTTTAAGGAAAAAGATCGTCTCATTCACCTTCAGTTTTGTTGCAATGTGCTTAGAGTGTTTATTTTTACCAGTTTTGACTCATCTGTTACAAAAATACATGATGTTTTCCCACACTTCTCCTTCAGTGTATTTCAGAGCCTAGTAGGGGCTGCCTTCTCACCATAAGAGTCTGGTGTCTCCTGGCTGAGAAGAACAGTCAGGAAATGTCATGATTTCTGATCACTATTTCCCATTGCCCAAAACATGACTGTACAATTTTAATGGAAATCTGTGAGCACATCCTTAATAAAACAAAATGCTAACCATTCCCTAAATTCTGTTCTACTAATAAACTCTGATTTTGATTTGATAATCATTATCATATGTGATATCTTAGAATTGGGGGGGGGAAGGTCCCTAAAGTAAGCAAAGGTTTTTAGCATCCCTTTGATCTAAAAGTGTAACTGCCATGTCAAAGTTTGTGAATACTTGTGGAAGCATTGCAGGCAGGACAGGCTTATATACCCAGAGTGAAATACTTAATGCTTCTCTTTGGGGGTACATGATTATCAGGTGGGAAATGGGCATAGAGGTAAAGTCATCATTTCATGATTCTAGTAAGTTACATCTGGATTTTTAAAATATCTGAGTGATCTCAGCCATAATGGAGAAGGGCACAGATGAAATGAAATGGGAAAAATGTTGAAATTCTTTATGTAAAGGTGAGAATGTGTCCCTCTGTCATAGTTAAATATAATTTTAATACCTCATGATTTACTTCAAATGTAAACTTAATAATCATCAAGCAATGCAGACTCTCAACATTTGTGTTCCCCCAGATTGAAGTGTTGAAATCCAAACCCCCATACAATGGTATTTGGAGGTGGAAGCCTATAGGAGAAAATTAAGTCAGAAGGTTGAAGTCCTCAAAAATAGGATTAGTGTACTAGAAAGAGAGCCTGGAGAGTCCCTTTACCCCTCGATCCAGTGAGAAGATGGTCGTTTGTAGCCAGGAGTTCATTTTCCTCAGAGCTCAGAGTCCCACCATCCAGAACTGTGGAAAATACATTTCTGTAATTCATAAACCACCAAGGAGATGATACTTTGCTATAGTCATCTGAATGGACTAAGAAAAATAGATATATGTTAACTAAACAGGTTTAATCCTATGGGTTACTTCAGTTTTCCTATTTTTTTTGCCATTATAGGTAATAAGGTAATGAATATTACTACCTCTAAATCTAAATCTATGTCCTTTGATTAGTCATAAAAAATACATTTACCTGAGTGAACACAACAGTCCTTTTTAGGTCCCTGGTACATTTGGAAAAATGTATTTTTTGAGCACAAGTTCAATTTGTTTTCTTCCTCCCAAAAATGGGGTAGTAATATTGTGTATAGCATAAGGCAAAAGTTCAATTCAAGAACCTTATGATGCTTTTCAAATGTTGTTTGGCCTAAGAAAATTATTTCCCACTGACTTTCCAAAGTGAGATTCAAGGACCAGGATACTCATATTTTTGCCGGATTACCCATGGAAATTCAACACAAAACTTTAAGCAAACACCTGAGAAACCTATTATTCTTATTCATCATATCTTAGATGGTTTGATGTAAAAATTACTTTTTCCTATTTCTTTAGGTACCCACTGAACATACGACCAAGAATTTCACAGCTTCGGCGTAAATACAGAAAGTAATTTGTCAGTGCTGCCCATTATTCTTTCTTATTCTTTTAGTAGACCTGGACTACAGGAAATCTACTTTATAGTAGAAGCCTTCATGAGTGAATGTGGTACAATGCTGTCTTATATAGACTAAAAGTGCTAAATTAGGTTAATACAAATGTCATTTATTTATTTTTTAATTATAATAGACTTTTAAAATATCTTGTGAAGTCAACAAAAATATTCCTAAAAAGTTAAACTGCTTTATATTCCTCCCTTTTGAAGCATGTGTCCCTGAGGTCTCCATGACTGAGTGACTTGCTCTAAATGTTCCAATTTCAGTTCACCTAGATCTTAGTATTTGTTTTATGTATCTGTTTAGACTGCTAATAATTTATCTCAGAACTTCTTTCAGTAACTACAGCAAGTGAACTTAAGCCAAACCAAGCTTCATATCCAAAGGAAGATTTTCTTTCAAACTGAGAAATCCTTCATAAATGAAGATGACTTAGCTTTCTTGGGTCATTTTTTCATTTTACAAAGCAGGAAGTTAGTATTACTCCCCCACACACAGTTAAAATTGTCCTTCCTCATCCAAATATAAATGCAGCCCTCCCAGAAAAGTGAGTCCAGAGACTATTGGAAAGTTATAGTATTAGACATAGACTTGAACTTCCAAAATATATAAAGACGAATACATTGGTTTTGTGAAATCTGAAAAAATGTAAATGTATGAAAATTTTGATTGAAGAATATTGGCAAATAATATACAAACTAGATCTACTGCTTGCTTTAAATAGAACCAGATGACCCAATTCCTAACAAATATACAGAGGAGGTTTTATGGACTGAATGTTTTTATTCCCTACAAATTGAGAAGAGGCCTTTAAAATGATAATTAAGATGTATAAACTCAGGAGGGTAGGGCAGGCCTTATCTAGAAAGACCATGCACACAAGTACATGCACACAGGCACACACTCAGGGAAGACCATGGGAAGATGGAACAGAAATGTGGCCATATGTACCCAGGAAAATATCTCTTACCAGAAACTAAGTTGGTGGCACCTTGATTGTGGACTTCTACTCCCCAGAACTACAAGAAAGTAAACTGTCACTGAAGCCATCCACTCTGTGGTATTTTGTAAAATATTCCTGGAAGACTGGAGTGGGAAGTTCTATGATTTGGGGAAGGCCACAGTTACTCAAAATACGTGATTATGCTGTATGCAGTACTTTAGAGAGGCTTGTTCTTGTCTCTTGTTCCTACATAGTTGTGTATTCTTTTACAATTATTTTAAGGATCTTTTTCTTCCTGAGTAGTGAATAAAAGAAAAGAAATTAACATTTATTAGACACTTAACATGTGCCAGGCATCATTCCACATGTGTTTTCTCATTTAATCCTTAGAAACATCTTGCAACGTATTATTATTCCAATAGTTTTAGTTAAAGAGATGAAATAGCCTGCCCCTACCATCACTTAGCCAGTTAATTGGCAGATTTAAAATTCAAAGCCATCATTTTTTTGTTTTCGTGCTACCAAGCCACAGACTTTTCATTACATGGCATTCAGGGTCTAGTCAAAAGCTAGAAACCAGTGTTATTTCAAGTGGGAAGCACTGATTACACTGTAAATAGAAGAGCCAAAAGGTCAGAGGCAATGCTGAAGCAGCCTTGAAGCTAACGCAGACGACACAGAGACCATGCTTGAGTTGGAGGCACTAAGAGAGTGGACAGGATTCCTGAGAGTAGAGTTCCCAGGAAAGCTGGATATGTTCCTAACCTGTTCGTTGGCAGGGAGACCAGAAGAAACAGGTTGTGGACCAGAGGAAACAGGTTGTCAAACAGGAGCTGGAGCCGGAGCTGCTGCTGTGGTCACTGCTCAGATTCAGAGAACTATTTAAATAATAGTTACTCTGGCTTTCCTTTCTTCCTGCCCTCAAGGGTTCAGTGAGTCATTGCTTCTCATTAGCCAAATGTTTAGGAAGCCAGAAAACAGGGAGCTTGGGAAATATGCTGCAGAACAGAGCAGAAAGAGAGAGGGTATTGGGTAAGAGAGCCAACGGAAGTGGCTGGACAGACTATGTTATGTGCCATCAAGTGACAGCAAGTATCTTCCCCTGTAGGCATGTGGCCCTTCTCTCACATCTTTTGAAAGTATCGTTCTTCCTTTGTGTTTTTATACCTAGAGAGGCTCACTACTCATTTAGACTTCCATTCCACACCTTATAAAACAGTGACTCCGAGATAAATTTACTTCCTACAAGCCAAGTAGCAAGTAAGTAGCAGAGTGAGGCCTAAATCTAGGAATTCTGCAACGAAGTCTGGCATCCTTCTCACGCCACCTTAATAAAGTGTTCTTTTCCAGGCTAAATTGAGTTGAATTGATCGAACTGAAGTAACCATGGTCAGAAAGAAATGACACATATCTGAAACCACAGAAATATGTTATTGGGACAAGGCCCTAAGAATATTTCTGACCTCACCATTGCAGTAAACTCTTCTTTACCATAAATTACTACTCATTTTTGTTAGTATCTTCTTTTTCTATGCATATATTGAAATTCCTCTTATTATCAATGAAAATACAGAATCATCTTTACTGATTTTAAAAATTCTGCTTGACATGCTCAATCATATCTACTTTAAAACTAGTGGCTATCGTACATGTTAATGTAAAGTAGGGGTCACTGTAAGCAAACACAAGCAGCACCAAGAGTTTCTAAAATAAATATGATTTAAACATTGTCCATAGAGGATCATATTTGATCCTCTTTCTCAATAACTTAGGGGTGGTAACCAAAGAAAATCTCTTTAACCCAAAGGGAAAATATATTTATTTTGCCTCATAAAAATTCATAGCAATTTTCTTTCACTTTCTTGTTGTATTTCTCAGTAAACTCAAAAGAGGAAACTATATTTCTGGGTTTTTCAAAAATTTATCTTGGACAAAGGAACGAAAAGAAAGATACATGAAAGTTTATTCTGATCTTTTTCCACTGTATGTTCCTTGCTCAATCAGACCAAAATATCTCAAATTGGAGACAGTTGATTACATGGAAGTCTAAACATTTTTTTTCACCTTTGGTAATACTCTATGTTAAAATAAACTCCAACCTTTTAATACTTATTTCCAACTTTTCTCTGAATCTTCACTGGCTTCATATACAACTATCAATTTTCTCCTCCTCAAATTATAGTTTAGGCTATAAATAATCTTGAGAAACAATCATGCTAGTTTTATTATGTGACTCTATGATAAATGTCCAATGTCTTCTTCTTTCCAGCAGCCACTCCTCTACCTTTTTGAATTTTCTCTTCCTTTCTGTGTCACCATGGTGCATTATTTCCATCACTGAGAACAAGCAGGTAGCACTTTTATCTATCATTTTTGGAATATGAGTCTATTCCTTTATTCCCCACTATCAGAGGAATGTACCCTTTCTCCTCCTTTTCTCAGAGTAAATAGTGGTGACTTCATTAACATGCTAAGACAGAATCTTTGCCAAAGAGAGTGAATCTATTAGTCCTGTCTTTCACATATTCCAGAAGTCAGCAGTCACACAGTATGATTTATGTGAATGACATCTCCAAAGAGTGACACAGTGCACAACCATTTATGTAGACGACATAAAATTTCACTCCTCCTCTCTGTGTGAAAGGACTATTTCACAAGGATATGACCACTTCATCTCAGCCAAATAAGTGGGGGTGGAAACCACATTTTATTAATCTTTGTTCAGATTTCATGACAATGTTGGCTACTATCCCTCTATCTCTATGCCAGTGTCTAATCTTGACACCATTCTAACGTTCAGATCCATTCCATCAGGCCACTTGGAAAACTTCCATTTTCTCATCACATCCAACTTCTGTTTCCTGTTTCACCCAAGATGCGGAACCTCTCTGTGCAACTAGTCCTAGGCTCCTTTTAGATTTTTCTTTGTCTTCTACCATCCACCGAGCTCAACTCCTATCCATTATTCTACCACATACAAATATGTGTAGTGTCCAGAAAAAGAAAGAAATCTCATCAGTGATTAAACATTTCTCATCTAAATAACTACATGACAATAAAGAGGTTATTCAAACACACACACACACACACATATATATATATGAAAAGCAGGTATGAGCATTTATCAAAGCTTATTTTTCATGAGAATCTGCAAGAGCACTTTTATTCATCAAATTTACAAAGTACCTATCCTTTAAATTATTAATAGAGAAGTTAGAATGCATTAACTAGCAAGGTCCCCTGAGCACCTGCCTGCAATGAAAACAATTATAATTATTCTCTTTCCAGGAAAAAAAAGACAGAAATAATTAGAATTCATCTTTGAGATGGTTCATTCAGAACTACTCATAGCATTATGCATTATCCTGCCCTTTCACTCTGCCTTTTCAATAACATCATAGAGTACTGAGGCTCCAGGGAATATCAGAGCCTACTCACATTTAAGGGCAGCTCTTAGGTCTGCAACCTAAGGCACAGACTTGGATCTGCAATACAAAGTCACACGAGTGTTCAATAGCAGAGAGAGGGCTGCAGCTCAGCGATTCCAAGCTCACAATATTTTATTATTTACCTTTGCAAAGTTGTTGGAAAATAACAAGTGTTCTTTTCTAGTTGCTTGACCCCCCAAAATGCAGTTAAACAAAGTTTGTAATTACAGCACATTTTTCTCTTCTGTTTTCATAGCTTCTGCACTGACATTTGTGAGGGTTATGGATCAATCTGTGGAATCAGAAATAGGTCTGCATAGTAAATCTTCTAGCCATTATTACCATCTGCCTGACAATAATGATTTATTCAAGCTTCCTACCAGGGACTTAACTTCCTTAGTTCTGTGGAGACCATCACAATGAGTGGCCCTTTAAAGCTCATGAGTAATAACCTTAGAATCCTTTCAAAATCTCCACACTTGTTACACCTTATCCAGTACAAACTTTACTTTCTGACTGGACACAACATTTTCTTAGGTATTTCCACTTTACAATCATTTTCATGAGAGGTTCTTGTTTATTTTGATTTTTGAGGAAATGGGGAGGGGACAACCATCATAATGGAGGGATTATACTATCAGCATACTTCAGGAGAGAAGAACTAAGATGGACCACCATGAGGATGCTGGACAAATCTGGTTCACTCCCTCACCATGCAAATATCTACTGATGGTCAGCTTGTATCACAAATTTCTACATTGATAGTAGTAAATTATTTTTACATCAGACATCTCATGCTGATTTATAAGCTGCCAAAATTGCAAAAGTTACATGTATTTCTTTTGCATATATACTGAACACACTGTGACATTCACAGGATATAAACACACAAACTTTTCCCATGACTTTCATGAGTGACCAGAGGGAAATAGCTTCCAACCTCAGGCCAGTGCTCCCAGAATCACTTTGGACCAAGAGCAATAGGAAGAAAGTTCTCCTTTCCCATCTTTGGCTGTTCTTTCTCATTGAGGGGTCCTTTTTCAAAAACAAGAAGGAAGAGAGAAAGAAACCTACAGTGGGGAGGAAGCCTGAAGCTACAATACAAATAATGATTATTCCTGTCAAGGTTTAGCTGTGGTTGCTAAGTTACTAGCCTGCTCTGAGAAACCTTGAAGTATGGGACACATTAGGAGCTCGTTAGGTCCCAGTGACTTGTGGTAAATGTACAATTTGTCTCTGTGCTAAACACACTTCAAAAATAACAATAAAAACCCCACACGGCTTAAAATTTGTGACCTCTCTCTTTCCTGTTTCTTTATCCTACCTCTCCCCCAACATTTCCTAGTCTAGTGTGACTACAAAAGCAGTGCTATTGGAAAAATAAACAGAAGCATTTTGCAAAGGACTGGAACCAGACATATTAGCTTGCAGCCTTTGGCTTTTAATGAAGGTGTTCACAGAGAGAACCTCATGAAGGGGTGAGAAAAGCAAAAAGAGAGTTCTATAATAATTGTTTACAATGCAAGCTGCAGGGACATCAGCTCACTTTCAAAGAGCACCTGTCGTGTGTATGCCAGGCTGTAAAACGCCGCCAGCAAGGAAGCCACTTGACAGCTGTATCTTAAACTTGGATCCACTTTCTATTAATACCGTTAATGTGACGTGTCCAATTCATAGATCTTTGAATAAACCTAGTGACTTCTATTTGCAATTCAGAGTCATGATATATATGAATATCATATTCTTTGCATCCCAAATTTGGTTCCTGCCTTAGTTACCTCAGCCATTCCCATTTCCATGGGGCAGTGGGCTTCACATCCTTGTTTGTGTACTGCAGGCACTTTTCTACTTGCACTGTAGTGCTGGTTACAACTTTTTGAAATTTTGACAAGATGTGCTACTAGGAACAAACTAATGGAGAAAATGTGGCAGGGAGAGAAAGGGGTAGGAAAATGCATGAAAAGCAAGGATAATAGTGTGTGCCAGAAATAAAGGTGGGAAACAGAAAATGCCAGAAACTCTCCTCAGGCAGTCTTCAGCAGTTGTAAATCTAGCAAATTGCAAAGATAGGAAGTAACCAGTGTGGGCGTTCCTGTGACTACCAGAATAAATGCAACAAGGCTCCAGCAGTATGTGGGAAATAGACTCCACAACCTAAAGGTGAAAATACAAAGGACGATCACTCAAATTTCCTGTGCCAACCTCAGAAATCTGAATTAATTTTAAACAGTGTTGGCCTGCGATCTGAGATAAAAGCACCATTTGGCTGTTACAGAGCTTCTTAAAATGCTTATATCTGAGCTGCTTCGAAAGGAAAATCTCTTTTTGCTATTGTGCCAATAACCAATCAGAACTCATATGACATTAAAATTTTCAGTTAACAGTGCTAGATGTCACTTCTTCCTTACTTGCACACATATACAACATATACATACACACATACATACATATATCCTTCTTTACCCAATAAGCACATTTTTCTAGGAGATACTACATAGCCATTAAAATCCTTTTACTTTTCTCCATTTGGCCTAAAGTAAGTCTCTGTATGCTCCTAAAACATGTTTGTCATTCTTTTTAGCTATTTGGATTCAAATCATTTCTTCCATTTGCCTACAGCTCTTTGAAAAGTATGTCTTCATCTGTGATCTGTTACATGAACCAAATTTTCCCATGACAAAAAAGAACTTGCACACCAATCTCCCATTCCTTTTAGCGAGGGATAAATCAAAACAAAACTAAACAGAATGGATTTGTATTGATTCACATTACCTATATGAGATAGTTTCCAAGACTCCCTCAAGAATCCAGGATTTTGGTAACCATGGACACTCGAGTACCTTATATAAAATGCCATAAAGGATTTGCGTAGGACCCGTGCTCATTCTTCTGCATCCTCTAGCTTGTGTCTAATTACTTATAATGGAATGTAAATGTTAGGTAGAAAGTGGCTATACTGTGCTGTTAAGGAAATAACGACCAGAAAATAGGTCTCTGCAAGCTCAAAATAGACATATTTTCTGAATATCTTAAATTGAAGTTGGTTGCATTCATGGAACCAAATCCATACTAAAATGTAAAGGGTCAATCTTCATATTTGGTCACATGGAATATGTCACTTAACATCAAAAGCAGACGTTATTTCTCTCTTATTCTTGCAGCTACCCATTATTACAATATGATATTTCCATAAATTGCGTTTTATTTCTGGTTTTAGAACTCAGTAACCTTGACAAATGCTGAACTACATTTTGATATTTAGCTGCCCCACACATGCCATATTTTGTTAGTAAATCCTGTTGCTCAGCCACAGACACAAACATGAAACTGAGATTTGCTAGTCAAGAACTACTATTCAAGCAAAATCAGCCAGAAATCTTTCTAGAAGTAATACATGGAAGAAAGAATTTCTTTCATTTGTACTGAATATATGGCATAAGGAGAAAGGGCATCTGTAGCTAAAATTAGCCTCTTGAAGAAAGCCTTTTATATGCACAAATCTCAACAGGACCAAGCAGATTTCTGTGTTCAGCAGTGTGAGTTGATACCAGAGAATCTGGATTCCAGAACCCAAAGTTCTGATTTCACTAGCTCTTGTATCCTGCCTCCTCAGTTTCTCCCTTTTGCACTCCCATAAGCATAGAGACATCCGTGTTAGCATTGAAACCCAAACAAAAGAGACTAATTTTCTAGAGCCTCTAACCATTAGCCTACTTTCTACAAACTCTTCAAAGAGATATCTGTAGTCACCAATGCCAATGCTGTGAATTCTTTTTTCCACTTTATAAGTTTTGATAGTTATCTTTGGTTCATCAGAAGACTATATGTTATACATTTTACATTAGGCAGTATAATATGCCAACTTCAGGAGTGGGCCACTACCAGTTCTATCAGTCTCTGTGTTCCTATTTTGTTCAACTGCCTTCTCTAGAGAAAAAATAACCATTATCTTAAATTGTATGTATATCATTCTTTTCCTTTTCAATTTTTAACATTTCTCATGCCCCGCTTTCTCCAGTCTCACATATAGTATACTCTCTCCCTTAAATGATTCCACTGGTGCTTTTGTTTCTGTGTCTTGTGCTAGAAACCAGTGATTTATCTCTACATTCCTAAATCTAATATTAAAGTCTTAATCATTAATATCTGTCTTAATTACTTTTTTAATCCCTGGAACAAAATACCTGATACTCACAAGTTAAAGGAGGAAAGAGTTAATTTAGCTGTTTGTAGAGGTTTTAATCCACAGACTTCTGACTTCAAGGAAGAGTACCATGGCAGTGGACCATCATAGAGGAGAAACAGTTCGTGATGTAGCAAACAGAAGGCAATAGGAAGCAAGCACCAAGGAGATATCCAACAGCCTGTCTTCCCCTTTTATACCATCCAGGCTATGAGTGTTTTGAGTGGTGCCACCAAGACATACACTAATTCCAGTCACTGCACTAAGAACCACAAACCCCTAATCCCAGCATTAAATGTACTATATCCGGCCTGTTCTGGAAAGCCCCACCTATAATCACATGAGGCTTTGGAGGGATATCTAGAAACAAGTCATAACATTCCACTCCTGGCTCCCAAAAGACTAGAGCATATGACTTTATGCAAAAGACATTTAATCTATCTCTAAAAGTTCCCAAGGTCCTAACAGTTTCAGTATTGCTGAACAGACCAGGCTCAAAGACTCTTCTGAGAGTCAAGGCAAACTCTTAGTTGCAATCCTAAAAGGAAAGGTAAACACTTCCAATATACAATGGCACAAGATAAATATTACCATGCCAAGTAGAAGAATAGAAAGGAATGGAACCAACACAAGATAAAAACCCAGCAGGCAAACATTAAATTCCACAGTTTCATGTCCAGCATGTGTGGCAGTCTGTGGAAAGATGTGAATTTCAACCGGCTTTGGTGATTCAACCCCTGTGGGACTTCCAGTGGTTGTAGCTCCTGTAACTTTTCTCGGGCTGGCTCTGCTCATTTCTTGTGACTTTCCTCAGACAATCCATGTCCTGAGTTCAACTTTCTGTAGATTTCCATGCACGTTTGGCTTCATACAGCATCACACACTGCCCTCTCGGGAGAATACTGCCTGGGGTCCTGGGATTTCTGTAATGTGAATGGAGGCCTTTCTGACCCCATAACACTTGCACTCTTCATCCATTTAAAATCAACACAGCATGGAGGCCAGAGATTTAGCTCAGTGGTTCTGGTGCCTACCTCACAAGCGCAAGGTCCTGAGTTCAATCCCGGTAACCTCATACAATGCTGGGCATGATGACTCACGCCCACCAGCCATCAATACAACATACCACAGTGCTGAGCATGGTGGCTCATGCCTGTAATCCCAGCACTCAGGAGGCAGAGACAGGAGGATTGCTGAGTTTGAGGCTTGCCTGGGCTACATAGTAAGTTTAGGGCCAGCCAACTACAAAGCAAGACCCTATCTTTAAAAAAAAAAAAAAAAAGCACAGGCAGCGCACACAGACCAGGCTGCAGGCCGCACCGGGCTGTTTCTGCACGGACTGAAGGGAGCAAAGCGGCCCACTGTATCCCGGAGCTGTGCAGTGAGTAGGCAGGTACAGACCCTGGGCGCCAACCGCACTACAGAGGGTTGAAGGCTTCTGCCCAGCCTAAACTCCACCCCCAAGCTGCGTTGTGAGGATCCAGGCCCTAGAGGAGCTGGAGCAATCTCCTGCATCCCTCCACAGGAGGCATGCTCCTGGAGCCGCACTGAGACACCAGGCAAGATAAAAAAAAAAAAAGGGGGGGGGGAATCTAGCTTCTATTTTGCCATCTACTCCTAGATCCATCTATTCACCTCTTGTCCCCACACCCTCTCCTATCTTCCTATCAGAAGCAATACCCAGAATTAAAAGATTCTTAGGCTGCACGATTTCTTCTTCTGTACTATTATAAGAAACTGTGCAAAACCTCCAACGGCCTCACAGCATACAGTTGGTACTGTTGTACATATCCCCTTTTATCCTGTAGTACCCACTGGCATATATGAGGTTCTAGGGTATAAGTGATCTTCCTAAATCTGATAACCCTATTTCATTCTCCTCCTGTCTCCCTGCCTCCCTGATTCCCCAGTGACCTTTTATCCCCAAAGGGTTCGGGGGCTACATTTATGGTCTGTATGTGGTATACACATTGCTGATTAATTCTAAATTTTGGCATAGGGACATAGAGGTAACTCATAAAGTCAAAGTCTTCAGAATAGAATTTAACAAACCTTCTTATCTTATTTACTGTGTTTAATACTGATATTGGCA
>PVIC010033088.1:0-20328 GCA_004025085.1 Thryonomys swinderianus
TGTAGTTCAGGCTGGCCCTGAGCTCACTGTGGTGCCCAGGCAAGCCGCCGCGAACTCAGCAATCCTCCCGTCTCTGCCTCCCGAGTGCTGGGATTACAGGCGTGAGCCACCACGCCCAGCATTATATGTGGTAACCGGGGATCGAACTCAGGTCCTTATGCTTGCGAGGCAGGCGCCGGAACCACTGAGCTAACCCTCCGGCCCAATCAGTTTAGTTTTGACATGTGCTTATTTTTCCTTCTCCCCTCAACTGCTGTCCAAACCAAGTACATGTTCAGACTCTCACTGAAGTCAAACCCCTCTTTGTCTCCTTGGAAAGTTACTTGCTTTTTGTTATTTGCACTTAGCAGTGACTCCCAACTTTCTATGTTGTTTATCCCTCCTGCCATTTCCACCACATACTCCCACTCCCATGTTGTAATCCATTTACCTTTGTTGTTAAGAGAATCTCTCTTTTTTATGTTCAACTTAAGCAGTAACTGCACATTATGTTTTATATTGTATATTATGTGATTTTTATAGTTTTGGGTATTTTGATAAGTCTTTATTTGTCCAAGCATATCCAGAGACACTCAAAATAGATCAAGTCCAAAATATCCCTATCATAAGTGCACACTGAATTTCTGAGAATGACTTAAGAAAGGCTAATCTGGAACTCCAGCAGGTTGATAACCAGAAGAAATCCTCCATCCACAGGAGCTGTGTGTTTGAAGACTCTTCACTGTGCAGCTGCACTGATTTGTCATTACCATGGAATAAGTCCAGTGTGTAGATTTCCTGTATCACAAGGAAGGCCATCCATAGGAGACCTTAGTGCCACCAACTTACACGTGAAACCACATTTTGTTTAGAGAACTTCCTAGCAGAGTTTTAGGCTGAGATTTAAAAGTGATGCAGTTCAGATGCACCTCTTGACCATATAACTCACAAGTGATATATATCAGAGAACATTTTAAAAAGTAGATCTATGGATAAATTTCAAATCTACAAAATTCAACTTGGAGGAAAGTTTACTCAGATGCATTCTTTCATCCCTATTTTTGAGCCTAATCCTATTACTTTTAGTCTAAATCAGATGTGCAGAGCTAAAATCATTACTATACTTCCCCAATGAGTAGTGGTGATATTTGGTTTCATAAGCTGAGACAAATTTTTATTTAATTCACTGTTTTTTAAAGAGCTTGACCTAAAAGTTGGCATCCTATGCTGAAAATATTAAATTAATGTTCTCAAATACATATCCTAGGAACAGTTGACCCCATTGAGATAAGGTCATATAAAAGTAGCAAACAGAGTTTAAGGCCTCAAAAAATTAAAAACAAATATATTTTAAGATATCAAAGCCATTGGTTTTTCTAGGTCAGCAAAAATAGCTCTTTCTGTTTTCTATCTCAAAAGTAAAATATTTGATATCAAGTTGATGCTGCAGGACACAGTGTGGGAGAGCTCAGGCTCTGGAATTCCTCCATGAGGTTAGATCTTAGCTCCAACGCTTGATGAGAGTGACCTTGAGAAAGTCTCAATCAACTGGAGTCTGTGCTTTATGCAATAATAGTGTACAAAGAAATGCAATGATTTCTGAATTTTGAGAGAACTATTTATCATGCATTCTATAGGGAAAGATAGAACACCAGGTGCTTCTTGTTTCTGTACACTATTTATACTGGTAGAAAGGTGGCAGACAGTTGGAATAATATCTCAAAGACATTTAATTGTTTGAATCACAGAGGTTTCTGTGACTCCATTGGGGGAGAGCTTGTAGATGAATGTTGGTAATTCTGAGACATTGCTGAAAAAATCTAAAGAGCAACATCAAGATGAAGATTAAGACTGCAAAATACTGAAAAGCCTCACTCTTCTATTTGTTTGCCTCCATTTTACCTTATAATTCTCTCTAATGTGATGCTGCTGCTTATATCTGGTGAAGGATGCTAATTGTATACATTATTTGGCATGGTGACTGTTTTAAACTGAATAATGGTCTTCTTGGGAAATTTGACATTTGATAACCAGGGTGCCTGATTTATTCTTACTACTCACTCCCTGCTTCTAAAAATTGAGAAGTGTCTTGATCTCTGAGACCAAGATCAGAAAATATTTAAGAACATGTACTATAATTTAGACACTTCCACACATGCATCTATCCACATTTTCATTCACTAAATATTCACTTTTTGCTCCCACAGAAGTGAGAAAACTGAACAGAAAGGAATTGAGGGTCCATCTCCTATTTCACAGACCTTGGAAGTAGAATGAAAGGTGCCCCGTTCCCCAACCATCTCTCCATAAGTAAACATTGCAAGTTGAATTGTGTCCCTTTCTACCTTTGTCCTAGATACACTAGCCATCCCATAACCCTCCACAGAAGAATATGTCCTTATTTGAAAACTAGACTAACTGCAGAATTAATTAGTTAAGACATACAGGAGTCTCATGGCCCAGTGTGACTTTAACATTATAAAAAGGGGAGATTTAAACACACATAAGGACAGTACCATGAAAGACTGAGTTAGTCTGCCATGCATGAAGGAATAACTGATCATTCCCTAGTGACTTTTGAGGGAACATAGCCCTGTTGACACATTGATTTCAGAATTCTAGCCTCTAGAGCTTTCACAGTATAGATTTTTCTTGTTTATGACATTCAGTTTGTCACACTGTGCTACAGCAGTTCTGAAAAAAGCAATGCAGTAAACCTGGAGTTAGTATCTTTCCCAAAAGCTGTTCTTGATTTACTTAAAAACATACTTTGGATATTGGGGTGTCAATAAATATGGCTCTGTATTATTCCTAAAGATTTTTAGTTTATAGTAATTCCTCAAGTAAAAAAAAGTTTTAATATGTTCAAAAATTTACATTACTAATTTTCCTGTTCTCTTATAGTTTAAATTTTGACAGGTTAGTATGATGTGGTTTAAAT
This sequence comes from Thryonomys swinderianus, assembly GCA_004025085.1. Taxonomy (NCBI): domain Eukaryota; kingdom Metazoa; phylum Chordata; class Mammalia; order Rodentia; family Thryonomyidae; genus Thryonomys; species Thryonomys swinderianus. The sequence continues at coordinate 2,921 of PVIC010033088.1, forward strand.
TTGAAGGTATCTATTGTAGCTGTTAATTTGCAGAACCTCTGCTTTATATATTTTTATGATATATGTAAGTTAGTAAATTGCCTAATCTTTCAAAAAAGTGAATAATCAAGTAATGAATATATTTCCTAATGACAGAGGTTTTTCTTTCTGTATTTATACCTAATTTTTGTTATGTGCATGTATATTTTATGCATCTTGTCATTTGAATAACCCTACACACATATGTACATATATAAAATGTTCTGTGAATTAGATTGTATGTAAAATATACTCTTTTTCCATATTACTTTTATGGAATATTTTCAGTTAACATATAATAGCTCATCAAGTTTATATACCCAAAATACTGATGTAACTAGTGCTTGTTATTTAACATTTAGCTTATAGTTTTTAGCCATTAGAAGTTACCAACCAGAGCCAGAGATTTACTTCAGTGGTTCCCATGCCTGCCTTGCAAGCGCAAGGTCCTGAGTTTGATCCCCAGTAAACACATACAGTGCCGGGCATGGTGACTCACGCCCACCAGCAATCAATACCACATGCCACAGTGCCAGGTGTGGTGACTCACGCCCACCAGCAATCAATACCACATGTCACAGTGCGGGGCATGGTGGCTCACACCTGTAGTCCCAGCACTTGGGAGGCAAAGACAGGAGGATTGCTGAGTTTGAGGCTTGTCTGGGCTACATAGTGAACTCAGGGCCAGTCTAAACTACAAACTGAGATCCTGTCTCAAAAAAAAAAAAAAAAGTTACCAACCAGTGCCTATGTCTACTCTAACCATAGGAAAAAGGACCAAAAACTAAGAAATCTTGTGGATTTTTAAAAATAATTCCTTCCTTAAAGATTGTTGAAAAACAAGAAAATAATGAAGCTGGCTAGTTTACAATGGCCATTTGTTCATGAAATCATAAACCAGTATTATAATAAATAAGGATATAAAGAAAAGATTCAACTATTATGCTAAACTTCAATGTGCAGAATGCAGTATTTTGAATATATCAAATACTTTATCAGGTGAATGTTTTAGCTGCCTATCTGAACGCAGTTTACCCCATACCTCTAACACAGAGTTTCTTCTTTAGAATTCCTCCCAACTGGCACAAACTTCCTTTTAGATATATGTCTTTGGGAAAAAAGTAGATTTTTCTTAGTTTGCCAACTCCATTATTTTCCTCTTAATTTCCACTTACAATAATAATCTTGAGGGGGAAAAAAAGTGTTTTGAGTGCCATACGTATAAGTCCCCAGAGGGAGTCAGTATATGAATTGTTTTATTTACAGTTAGAAAATGATCCCTGACTTTTTGTCTTTTACCACAGAGCTGTTCTGAAAATCAGTGAGGTGTTCTGGTTTCATGAACTTGATTTCTTTTTATCTTTTTCAAAGTAAAGAAAAACCTATGAAATTAATGTTACAAGTTAATAAATTCCCAAGCTTTGCTCCCTGATGTGAAACATCTACTTACTTCAAAGGCTATGTGGAATCTTTGAGATAAAGTACTATGTTTCTTCTGATAATTGATTTTCCAAGATAAGAAACAGTTTGCATGAAAATACACTAGTCATAGACAGTTGAATGGCCATTATCTGAAGTTATGGGCTGCAAGGTTTGGATTTCTATTTTGATTTTGGAATACTTCCAAATACATAATGAGATATCTGGGGATGGGACCCAAGTCTAAACATGAAATTCATTTATTTTTCAGGCATATCTTATGCACATGACTGAATAATTTCCATGCAATATTAAATGAGCTCAGGTGTGGGATTTTCCACTTGTGACATCATGTGGTCATAAAAAGATTTCAAATTTTTGAACATTTCAGAATTCCAATTTTTAGAATAAAGATCTACTATACTAGAAATTGCACTTATAGGTTTAGAGTGTGGAAGGAACTTGGAATCCTTTTCTTCTTTTCTTCTTGAAGATTCAATAGTTATTTGGAGTGAATGCCTTTAAACATGGATCACCCATTAAGAATAAAGTGACAGAGGAACAGATAATATGTTAATTTGCAAAACCAGGGTGTGTATTAGCAAGTATATTTTGAACTAATAGATGATTAGAAGGAGTGAGAACCATAAAGCCTTCCAAGTAATCTTTAGGAATGATCTCTCATATAATTTCATTACCTTCCTTTTGGAAGCATATTTCTTTTCCAATTAGTAATAAACTTGAGCATAAATATGGTTGTATTTAAAACACACCCACTCATCTTTTGATTGCATAGTGTTGCATCATGTTGCTTGGCACTGCTCCATTGAGCCTCTAAAGAGCTAGTTCAGAGTCATACACTTCACGGCCACTGAACAGTAATTCCCTTCAACACAATAAAAGGTAGTCAGCAAAGCAAGAAAGGAAATCTGTGCACATAGGGCAGAAGTGAAAACTAGGATGAGAGATAAAATTTGGTTTACTTTGCTTCAACTGCATGTACTGATGTTGGAAGTTATAGTTTAATACTACAAACGTAGATTCTCAAAACAATGACAGCTATTTCAGTACAGTCCCCATTTTGTCTGTAGAAATTCTAAATATGGATAATCCATAGAGATAATATAGGACTACATTTAATTAGTCACATTGTATGAAAGCTTAAAAAGTAATTATTGGTCAGAAATATTCAGAGCAAATTAGAAGAAGTATAATTTTGTGTAATAATTATTTAATGTGCAGGAAAAAATAAAAAAGGGCTGAAACAATTCTCAAAGCACATACTATTACTGCCTTCTTTTTAAAATAGGTACAACAGAAGGTATACTTTGGGATTTTAACACTATTCACTGTTTGCGACACTGTATCTCTTACAATTGTCACATACAATTTTCTCAGGATACCTGATAGACCTTCTCCAAGACATTTGGTTTAAAATTAATTGGCAGTCAATGGCAGAGGGTACAGTCACTTAAATTTGCTGAAGCAAGCACGGTGGCATGCACCAGCATACGTGTCAGATTGTGTTCAGACTGCCGAGGGCAGTAGTATATGCCTGGGGAGGCTGTGCTACTACCCCAGGAAGGCCTCCTTCAGGTCTTCATTAGCTCACAGTGAAAGGAGTTGCCATTTGCAGGTGTCCAGGATGCCATTAGGAAGGGCCACTGACCTCTACAGCTCTGATATTTGCCTCTGGAGGATTGAATTGTGAGACTAAAAGGTGCCACACAGGTGTCTCCAAGTATTTTAAATCAGCAGTGTGTAGATCACGTGCAGTTCTTTAAAACTACAGAATGTACATTCACCTTAGGCAGGATGCACTGTGCAGGTATCAGCCTACCTTTTGGGAGGAAGCACAGTACCCCTTGTCATCAATCCTGTGTTTATTTTTAGCCCAAACATAATTGCAGATTTAATTGTGTGTGGAGCAGTTCTTCTTGGTGAGGTCGGGAAGGATTATTGAAGTAGGGCTGGGACCGAAAGAGCTGCAGCCACCTGGCTTCTCTCCCACCAGTCTTCATTCCCAGGTAAGTATGTCCTGCAGATACATGTTGGCAGTTTCACATAAGCAGAACAGCCCTTCTAGGGGACCAGATTGTGGGTTATGATTATGACATACGGTATGAAGCCAAAGAGAAACAGCGAAGATAGCACAGTAGAGAATGGGACACATACTCTCAGTAATGAATTAGTGCCATAGAATCTTCTTCAGAGAAAAAACTTAAACAAGAAATAATCTCCCAAATGCAGGAGCTAAGGTTCTGCATTTTTTTTTTTTTGTCTGTCTTCCTAGCAGCATGCCTAGCAGCAGCAGATATAGTACAAATTGCACTGAACATCAGATTGAAAACTCCAGAAGGTTTATTTCTGCAGGAGATTAAGGTACAAATATTTCTAGATTAGTTTCAGGGTGGCAAGATCAACTCACAGCGTGAGGCTCCTGCCATCACAGAGATGCTTTGTGGCACTTTTTCTTCTCTCATAAATGAAGTGGCAAAATTGCCTCTTGAATCAAATGGAAGGAGTCAAAATGTTGCTGTGTGAGGTGTCCTGGGGCGTGAGCAGCAGGATTCCAGGGCTGGATAGCAGGTCAGAACTCGGGAAGGTTACTCAGTATTCTCTGTAGATTTAGAGTAGAAAAATACCTGACCATGTTTCTGTCGCGTCCATCATGGGCTTAAAAAGAAAACAGTTGCACCCATTCGCTTATTATTCTAGTGAATGTGTATTAAGAGAGTGCAAATAAAAAGCATTAGTGCAGGTTAATTTTATGAAAGGTTACAGGCATATTGTATAGAGGTGGATATGGCATAGGACATAGAAAATAATGCTTATAATTTATTTTGTTCCCAGTTACTCTTGGAAACTTGCTTTTGTCATTTGCAGAAAATACACAGTTCACTGGTTATCATTAGCTTGAAAAATAAAGGAGAATGTGGTTTGACCTGAAAGGAGTAGGATACTAACGCTACTGCAGCTGTAATAACGAGCTAAGCACCTGGCTTTTAATCTGGCAACATCACTGCTTCAGGATAGAGCTTCCCATTTAAAACACCCCGATTAGAAGCAAACTTGGAAAACATAAAACTACTACACAGTGATAAGCCATTGTAGACAGGCAGCTGTGTGAGTATGAGCATAATCAAGGATTTCCACTGGAGAGCTGTGTTGCAGCAGCAGGATCCTGGCCACGCTGGAGAGCAGGACCTGAGAGGGGGGACAGTGAACAGGGGCTTACCTCCGATCTCAGCAGTGCGCCCGTGGTCGGAAATCCCACAGGCTAAGCGGAGCTCACCCACGGTACAGCTTTATTGATTTTCATATCAGAAGGGACAGCAGGGAGTCAGAGCAAGACAGTTCTGTTACTCTCAGAGCTACTACCCCGTTCCTGTTTCCTTATGGGGAGTTTGTGGACAGATCAAATAACTCTGTGGTGCATTCACCTGTGGTCTAAGAAGGGGTCAAGAATCAAAATGATGGCTGATTAGGGTTGAGCTTCTTTGTAATCCCAGCACTCTATGGGGGCGAGGGGAGCAAAGTCACATGTTTGAGCCCAGTCTAGGCAAGCTAACAATTTAGCAAAGCTCCGACATATTTTTAAGTACTATTTTAATATATGTATACTTATACTATATATATTTACACTATATATATACACACATATATACATTTATATTTATACACTGAGTGTTTCAGGAATTATTTCACCCTGAGTATTTTCCCTATATACATTAAGAAAGAAGTAGTATCTTCCTGGTATCTGTACGCTGTAAGTGTAGGTTTTTTACTTCTTTTGTTCCACAAATTGCTTGATATGGAGATATATTTTCCTAGCACTTAACTGTGCATAGTCAATATATCTGCCATCTTTTTCCCCTAAAAACATACAAGAAACCTCTATTATGAATCTAACTAAAAATTTTTCTTGGTGTGGTAGTTATAGGTATTTTATGAATCCATATTCATCAATCAAGAATCCTTTGCCAAATGTAATAAATTACTTCTCAGGCTGGATTTGCTAGTATTAATCATCACACCATGATTGCCATTTATATCCCTGTTTTTTTTAACAATTATTTTTAGGTCAGGCTTAAGTGTTATTATAACTCCCAGGGACACACTCCTCAGTCCTTTTTTTTTTTTTTTTCTTGGAGAAGATAGGGAAAAATTACACTTCTGCAGTTATAAGCAGGCTCTGGCCATCCAACCATCAAACTGTAAGCTTCTTCCCACTCAAAAATTAAATGGAATATTGCCAGTCATCATAATTCAGCAGTATTTAGGGACTTCTAAAATATGGGCAAAATATACGAGGATATAAGCCATCCCTATCATCAAAAAACTTTTAATATAATTGCTCATTGGGGAAAAAAACATGAACAAAGGACAAATATAATGGACAATTACAAGTTCAGTGATGCAAAAATACTTGATGGAGTGAGTAGCAGAAATAACAGATACACTAGGAGAGTAGAAAACAGAAATGGCACAAGCTGTTCTGGTCACTAAGGTAATTGGATGAAACCCAATTTGAGGAAGATCCTAACATAAGATTTACACATTTTGGCCAGAGAAGAAAGAGTGTTCTAGTGAGCGCAAAAGTGAAGGCAGAGAAAAGCAAAGCTGTTTGATATGATGATCGTGGTAATTTTCTTTTATTGAACATTCAGTAGTCTCATGTAATATCAATTAATCTTTCATAAGACATCCAAAATATATTTAAGGCTTGCCAGTGGAGGAATGTAGTCACAGGTTGGAATTAGGACAGAAGTGCAGGAAATAAAGAAGATAAACACTGGAGAATTCAACAGTAATTCTAGGTCCTCAAACCTAGAATAGGTGACAGGAAGAACAAAGCATTTAATGGAAGATGTGCTCTCTTTTATAGATGTATTTTACAAAGATGAAAAGCAAAGTTTGTTAAGTGGTTTATTTTTTTATTTGAAAGATTCACGAGGAAGTATTCAGTAAACATTTCAAAATACGGTTCCTGGAACTCCAGGGCAACTGTAACTGCAACAGTAGTTAAAAGTCAAATGCTGAAAGGAAGTAGCTGAGCTCATTAAATGGACTGGGGCAGCCAAGCACCATGGCCATCATTGGTGACATTTTACATCGAGAACACAGGGAAATGAAATGAGTTTTAATTTTTCTTATGTCCAAAGAGAACTTAACAACTACTCCTTTTTTGCTAAAAATGTACAGACTGAAGTGTGCTAAAGAAGCCCTGCTCTTTCTCAAAAACAAACAAACATGAAGAGAGAATTCGCGTGGAGCAAGCAGAATGTCAGCTCCCTTCTATTGCAGAGATGTATGTCTTATGTTGACCTCTCACAAACCAAAGAAACAGTGTGTTAGTGCAGAACCTTTCCCTTCTCATCAACAAGGCAGAACTATCTATTTTACTGCCTACTCAATTCAGGGGAATGATTTTCTCAATATGGAAAACAGAGAGAGGCATATTTTAGGTGAATTAAATCCTAATACAAGTGAGACCTGGGTCAAGGAGCATCAAGACCCACTTCAGTGTACCAATGTGTCTAAGCTCTAGTGAATTGAAATTTATGGTAATTTCAATATTAGAACAAAACATAAAGCAAGATCATTCAAGTAATTTTGTAAAAACCAATAGAGTAGTACTTTCCAAATGCAGGAGACCAGAGAAAATTCCAGAGGGCTCACAGTGCAAGGTTGTGCTGGCTTAAAAATAATTTTAAAGAATAAATATTGGAAATGTGAGCATCCAGTTTTTGTTGGTTAACGGAAACTTATCTTCCCTTCTAAATTAGCAAACATAAGTGTGTTATGTATAGTAGCTAAGGTGTTTATTATTATTATTATTCAGGGTAGAATTGGTACTTTATTGTGATCTAGAAAAGTCTATTTGGAAAGTGATATTTGAACTGGGGCTCAGAGAGGATTTCATTAGAAAAGGTGGGCCTACAGGATGAAGGGAACTGACACAACAAAGCTACATAGGGACTAAAGCAGGTAGCAAACTCATGAGCAGAAAAATCCATTTGACCAAAGTACAGTTGTATGCCAGGGATCCTGGGAGATGTGTCAGGAAATATCAGTTGGAATTGAGTGGAGATGATCTTCTAAGCAATATAAAATGCTGTGCTGTTGGGATTGAAGGATATGTATACACTGGAGTTTGGGTTGGTCTCTCCCACTCATTCTTTCTTTGAGAATCAGTAGACCTCCTCAGGATGTTCAGTTCTTACCTATCAATGATGGTGTCCAGTTTGAGACCACTGTGTTATCTCTTCTTGATTCTAGCATCAGGTTTCTTTTCCCATCTGGGAAAGATTACTAAGTCATTAGCTCAATACCAGATGAAGTAATTTACTTCAGTTTCGGAATTATATTTCCTACAATTAAAAAACCACATCATTAAAGGGAAGAGTCTTACACAGCCTGATAGGAAGCTCATGTCTTTAGAGATATCTAAGAAATGAAAACTCCAATGGCACTGATTTTATATATCACCTCTCACATTCATTCTGAGCTATATGCTGATTATGATGATATGTATATGATATGTATATGATATATATATATGTATATTTCTATTCTATTTCTACTTGAATTCATATATATGTTTGTGTGTGTTTAATTCTTTTATTTTTACTTGAATTTATTTAAATTAATATGTCTGATACATGTTTGACATTCATCCCAAGACAAACACCTGGGAACTGTAATGGATTATATCTAGATTCTCCCCCAGCTTCATGAGCTCATAGATGGGGCATTTGGGAGGTGAAGGATCATGCCACTCATCAGTGAACACTAATCAGTGAATTAGCCCACCGATGAGTTTACAAGTCACTGTGACAGTGGAAGGAAATGTATCACTGGGAGCATCACCTGGAAAAACCTTTTCTCCCCCACTCCTTTCTCTGTTGCTCTCTGCTTCCCACTGCCATCCCATGAGCTGCTTCTCCTCTGCCATCTTGCTTTGTGCTGAGGCCAGCACACTGTGCATGGAAACCTCTATGAATTGTGACCCAAAATAAGTATCTATAGTTGTGTGTGGCTAATATTATGTCTCAGTGCCTAAGATAGTAATGAAAAATCCAGAGTTCTTTATTTTAAGACTCTAGTCAGGACTAACATTAATGTGTAATATCACTGTCACCTAGATTTATGCTGCGGAGATAGGTGAGAGGCAAGGTAGCATGGTACTTCCTTGGATTATAAAAGTAGGTCAAGGGCCAGAGATTTAGCTCAGTGGTTCTGGCGCCTGCCTCCCAAGCACAAAGTCCCGAGTTCGATCCCCAGTAACCACATACAGTGCTGGGCGTGGTGACTCACACCCATCAGCAATCAATACCCCATACCACAGGGCCAGGCATGGTGGCTCATGCCTGTCATCCCAGCACTGGGAGGCAGAGGCAGGAGGACTGCTGAGTTTGAGGCTTGTCTGAGCTACATAGTGAGCTCAGGGCCAGCCTGAACTGCAAAGCGAGACCCTGTCTCAAAAAAAAAAAAAAAAAAAAGTAGGTCAAACAGGTGGCAAGTTGCAGGGAGGGCTTGACCAAATTTGTACGAAGCTCAGAAAATGGTAAAGAACAGACTAGAGCAGTGATTGCAAACCTTTTAGAGTTTTTGTTTTGTTTTGTTTTATGTTTTTTTTTTAATTTTTAAATTTTTTAAATTTTTTAATTTGAGACAGGGTCCCGCTTTGTAGTTCAGGCTGGTCCTGAGCTCACTATGTAGCCCAGGCAAGCCTCAAACTCAGCAATCCTGCTGTCTCTGCCTCCAGAGTGCTGGGATTACAGGCTTGAGCCACCAAACCTGACTCTGTGGTATGTGGTATTAATTGCTGCTGGGCGTGAGTCATCACACCCAGCATTGTATGTGGTTACCGGGATCGAACTCAGGACTTCGCGCTTGCGAGGCAGGCGCTGGAACCACTGAGCTAAATCTCCGGCCCCCTTTTAGAGTTTTGATAACACCAACAGCCCACTGGAGTGTGCACACTATGGACCCGCCACCACTGCACCAGAAGGACTGGGCTAATCAGGTAAGGAAGTCTTATCGAGCTGTTGCAAAGTTTCCCAAACAGCACAACCTGGTGACTCATTGTCCTTTGTTTTTCTCTAAGACAAGTGGTACCCTATGACCCTCCTAGGTTAGAGTAAGAAAATAAGAATCAGTAGTATTTATTCACTGTAACCATCTGCTTGCTGTTATAAAGATTAAGCTGTTCATTGAGTTGATTGTGTTAAAAACATTATGAAGACTGGATAATAAAAAAATGTTGGGCCGAAGGGTTAGCTCAGTGGTTCTGGCGCCTGCCTCGCAAGCACAAGATCCTGAGTTTGATCCCCGGTAACCATATATAATGCTGGGTGTGGAGACACGCCCACCAACAATCAACACCACATACCACAGTGCCAGACGTGGTGGCTCATGTCTGTAATCCCAGCACTCGGGAGGCAGAGACAAGAGGATTGCTGAGTTCGCGGCGGCTTGCCTGGGCACCATAGTGAGCTCAGGGCCAGCCTGAACTACAAAGCGAGACCCTGTCTCAAAAAGAAAAAAAAAAAATGTTTCGAACAATTTAAAGGAGGTTTTATTGTGCATTTATAGTATGACAGAAATTGGCACCAGGATGCTCACCTGATGGTTATATGTGAAGGCTATGAATGGTGACACCAGTTAGCCTGGAAGAACCTTGCTTAGGTCTGTTTCAAGACCATCGGTCTGGTGGGCATAGAAATATATACATGTATAATCACACCCTGCCTGTCCTTGTGCACCGGTACTGTGTACTTAAAAATGTATGAGATAGTTTTGTTACTTATTATCAGTTAGAATGCAGTATAATATGTTCACCAAATAACAATATCGACATATAACTGCCTGATGCTATCTAGCACAGTGAGCCACGGAAGGATATGTTTTGTTTAAATCCTTTTTCTCTATGGAAAAATTGTAATAATACCTGCAGTTTGCAAATATTTATACAGTTACCCATGTGTCACTATGTGTGCACACACACATACATCATAGTTAATATGTACAATATGATTTTACATACAACTCAATATGGCCATAGCATATGTTACAGTTAATAATATATTTAGAAAAGTGACTGAATAAGAGTGAGATGCACGTACACTTGTTTTTACATTTGGAGGGAAATAAAATGAATGGTTAAAAGAATTTACATATTGCGATTTACATGTTATTCCCATGTTTTGACTATATAGGAGGAATGTTTATTCAACATAGCTTAGAAGTCTGACTTATAACATCCAAGGCTGAGGATGTGTAGATTTTTAAGTAAGTGGTTGTTGAAGATAAAGATTGGTTACTGAAAAGAAATTCAACAAAACCATAGGTAAGGCTTAGGGACTTGTGTCAAAGAACAATAAGCTCGGAGCCCATGTTAGTATCAACACATCAAAAGTAAAACATGTATCTTGCAGTTCATTTCTTGATTTCTCTGAATGTGTTCACCATGACTCCCAGGCTCCTTACTCAAGAGTGTGAATTCAGGAGAGTGTGGAATCTTTTGGGAGAAATGGGTGCCAAAGCTTAAAAGTGCCACAAGTCTGTCACTTTAGTCTGTTGCCATTGTGTCTCCTTGCCAGTGGCCCCCACATGGTGGCTTCCTGAGTCAAGAAATCAGTGAAAATACATACAAATTTTTTTTCTAGATAGTAAAATTTTGTCTTCCTTTAACTTGGTGCAACAGACACTTGGAAGAGAATTGCACTGTGATTATACAGGCTATCATTTTCCCTGTGTCAGGATTAGTCTTTCCTAAGAGAGTTGTTCCTTTGGCTTTACTCTCTTAAAGAAGTTGCATAAGATAACCTGAGAATGAGAAGCTATGAAAGTCAGATGTGTATGTACATCTTACATATATTTACTGGCGTATGAATGAAGGTACCAGCAAGAGATATTTTACCAAGCTTTTCTCCTACCTCCTAAAATATTTTACTGAAATTACAGTTGAAATGTAGCACATGATAGGTTGGTGAGTAATAAAATAAAAACTTGAAATGTATGTTTTTAAAGCCATGCTTTTACAAAAAAAATGTCAAGTTAAATGTAATTTCAACTAGAGTTTTCCTTTGTTCTTTGCCAAATGACTGAAATAGTGTCATTATCAAAGTTTATTCTTTCACAGATTACAATAATGTTCTCAAAAATGTTTTGGTGGGCAAATCAACTTAATCTTAGTTTCAACAAATAAGTACAATTACTGAAATTTTTTCTTTAGTAATAAGATTCTCTGATAACTAGAGGATGAAGTTTAATGACAAAGAAATTGTAGTATTACAGTTATTACCATTTTTGTATTTCTGTATTTCTTTACACAGGACTCCCATTTCACTGCAGAGAGCTCACACTGGGAGTAAATGAGAAGTGTAAGGGCAATTTGTGTTTTATAATGTAGGGTTCAAGTGCAATATTTTGGCTTTATTTTTTTCTGCGTTAAGATGAACAGATTCTCTGCATACTTAGTTTGACTAACCAGCAGTCTAATTTTAATTATGTTTTAATGAGGTAATAAGCTTGATAATAATGATCACATTTTGCAAATCCAGACATTTATTTCACATGGATTCTCCTTTGCCTGTCTTTTCCATGGTAAAGTATGACTCTAAAATTTTATCTAGACATTGTGCTACAAACAATAAATATAACTCTACAGTGATATGATATATGCACATTCTTTCAAGGAATATATCTCTACTTTTAACAATAGAGTTAAAATTCAAGCTAGGAAATTATGTATCATTAACTTTATTCTCAATGATCAAATCATAAAAGTTTTGCAAGAAATTTTACAGTTTCCATATGCCCTTTACCCTTGTATTTCTAATATTAGTCGTATATAATTATAAAATCTAACCACTTAATTTTCATTGGTACAATACTATTAACAACATATTCTGTTTCTGGTTTACCAGTTCTTCCACTGATGTGTAATTCCTTTTCCAGAATCTCATTGTTTATATGTTTCTCTGTACCCTTCTTGATCTATGACAGTTTCTGAGGGTTTTCTTGCCTCTTACTATCTTGTTATCTTTGCAAGTTACCAGACAATGATGTGATAGAATACCACCCCTTGTCAGAAGTTTCCTCATAATTATATACATCTTTGGCAAGATACCTGGGTAGCATATGGAAGGTACATGAGAACATGTCTCACCACTGGTGAGGTGACCTTGACCACAGGCTAACCTTCCTCACTATCAAATTTATCACTCTCCTTTCCCTACATTCACTTTAAGCAAAAACATATTTATTCTTAATTACAATATTATATCTAATAGGTATACCCTCTTCAGCCTCGGTTTCCCTACCAAACATTATGCTGAAACTATAGCCTTCATCTCAAACAGTATGCTAAGAATCAATGCATTATCTTTGGAGATTCTTGGATAAGTGACTTTATAACTGGAAATGATCACTCTTTGGCATTTTAAATAAGCATATAAATAGAATGGTTAAAAGTAGATTGGCAGCCTGTGCTCATTTCACATAAGAACTACAGGGACATCTGTTGTTATATGTGTGACAGTTCAGGCCTGAAATCTCATTCTCTCAGAACCAACTAGTGTTTCTTCAATTTGATACAAGTCTGATTAAAGAATGAATATGTTTATTAATGGCTTCCTGCACTAGAAGGATAACCACTCATTGATGATAAGGGCAGTAAATAACATTGTAAAGCCTATCACATGATTAGTGCTGTTTTTGTACAGAGAAAAAGCACCATGACGTGCTAATAACTTTAGATCCAGATGTTGTGACTCAGTCTCACTAGCTTGTGTCTGATGATGAAGTATCACGAACAAGGCAGAGAAAGGAAAGTTTTGTCAGGTTCCCTGGCTTAAAGCTTTATTTTTCTTTTAGAGTGTCAGTGCTATCTGCCCTGATGCAATACTCAAAGAGGAAATTGGTGCTTTACAGATTTAGAGGTGAGCAAGACACGGTATATTAAAGAAATAAATGACTAACATACCACCCTGAGCCCACTTTCCTCTTTGACAAGTGGGGGAAAAAATCATATACCTTTCTCCAAGTTACGGTGAGCATTTGATAATCTGAATAGAACCTGTGTAGATAGTTAAACTTAGTATTTTCATTATGGCCATTTTTCACACTTGAGATTCAGATCTGAATGCAAAGATTAAAAAAAAAAGAGAGAGAGAGAGAGAAGTATTCCCTAAATACTTCTTTTTAATTTGCAGGAAGACACTGGAAATTTTTTTTTGCCCAATTATGCATTCAGTAGAATTTCTCAAAGGACAGATTATCAAAGGACTGATGTCTGCATCCATTCATAGACTAAGGAGCAATGACACTGACAATTCTACACAGGAAATTAACCTCTTCTTTAGAGAACAGCACCCTGGGTAAAATGCCTGGAATCCAAGCTCAGTGAGGACAGGCATTCTCAAACTCACTGTGGGGTCCTGGGCTGAATGGAATGCTTGACATGTTGTGGGGATTCAGAAGATTTTTTTTCCCCCTTTTGGAGAATGGGTCTCACTTTGTAGTTCAGGCTGGCCCTGAGCTCACTATATAGCCCAGGCAAGCCTCGAACTCAGCAATCCTCCTGTCTCTGCCTCCCGAGGGCTGGGATGACAGGCATGAGCCACCATGCCCAGCACTGTGGTATGTGGTATTGATTGCTGGTGGGCGTGAGTCTCCATGCCCAGCATTGTATGTGGCTTCCGGGGATCAAACTCAGGACCTTGTGCTTGCCAGGCAGATGCCAGAACCACTGAGTTAACCCTCTGGCCCCTCAGCAGATATTTTAAACAAATTTTATAATACCTAGTTCTGTAAATAAGTGTAGAAGATATGGAATACACAAGTTGTTTTTGTTGTTGTTGTTTTGTTTTTACTATTACATGAGATGGTAAGCTGCAAATTCAAGTACCATATTAAAGCATCAGTAAAGACTATGATAGATTCGTCCTCCCCAACTGCACTTACCATAAAGCAATGACTTCTGAGTTTGCCTAGAGAAGACAAAGATGATATTAAGATTATGTTGCTTTTCGTTATGGTTCTAACCCTTTTGCATGATTTACTTCAGGGGTTTACATAGACTCCCAAAGTCAGTGGCAGCATTTCCATTTTATAGATGAAGAAAAATCAAGATCAGAAATAGCTTTCTTAATATAATACATAGACTATAAAAGTGAAGATTGGAACTTAGGTCTGTCTCCAAAGACTGTATTTATTTCTCATTGTGCTAATGCACTTGTACACTGCCCAGTTTTCTTAAAGTATTACAGTATTTGGTTCCCCAATGGAATAAGATAAAATGGTGTCTTCTTGATGGCTATATCATACTACATGTCAGTTACTTTAAGTCAGTTCATAATCTACACATAAAGAATAAGAGTATAGAAACTTTTATTTTGCTCCTTTATTGAGCTATATATATATATTTTTTTTCCTTCTGATTAAGTACATAGAGATTCTCTTTTAGGTTAACAGGTATCTGATTTGGCTATCCAAGCAATTGGCAAGCTGTGCATGATGATGAATATACTAGGAAGTTTTACTTCCCCACTAAGTGCATCCAAGTAAAAAAACCCTCCGAGTTACACGATTCTTGCGTCTTTAAATCTGACACCTAATATATTAGGTATTAGAATGTTTTGCGCTTACCTTTAGCTCTTCTTTAGTTTAAGTGATTAAAAAATGCCTGTTGCTGTCTGTATGTGCAACATGCTTCATTAACAGTGATTTATTTGGGAGTTTAGCAGAATTGGCACTCTGCAGCACACCAGTGGGCAGAAGGAAAACAAACGTGAGGTGGTTGTTAAGAAATCTTTCTTTCCCTCTCTGGAGGTGGGAGCCTTAACAGAGTCTGCACAGTTTACTTCCTAATACCCAGAAAGCATAGCTCACAGTGTCGTGGCTGGCCAGGGTCATTGTTCCCAAGGCCCTGCAGCTACTCTCTTCTAATGCTCAGGAGGGAACTACAAGGATTTCCCTTCTGGCACAGTGTGCTCCTTGCAACTGTTGTCTCCTAATGCCAGATGGTCCTATGGCAGCCCATCTTGTCTCCCAGAAAGTTTGCCTACTCAGAGCCATGCTCAGCTTTTTGAGGCAGAATCCACTTAGAAAGATTTTCACCCCGTGTTCTTTTCAACTGCCTCCTTCTTTATCACTTCACAAGAGAGAGAACAAGGCTAACAGAGGTTAAAGGACTTGCTCTGTGTTACCAGCTAAATGGTAAAGCTGAGACTTAAACCCAGCTACATAATGCTAATGCAGTGATCTCAATCACCAAAAGAAAGCAAAGGAATATCTATTTTATTTACAACTGGTATTGATTTTGTCATATCTTATTGAAGTACTATTTTGAGAAGATTTGGGGGCTGCACTTGGGCTGGGCAAGAAAGATTGCCATAATCAATTAGCTTTCCTTCCTGTAGGTCAGAGAAGGAGTGGAAGCTTGTGTTTTCCTGTCTTGTGCTGTGATCTGTCTTGTTTTGTTTAAATTGTAACAAGAGTGAAATAGTGTACAAATCGTTCTCTACAGGAAGGATGAATTATCTCAGAAGCAGTCAAATATGATAGGAAGGGGCTGAGGATTTGTTCAGTGGTGCTGCACCTGCCTCAAAAAATCAAGGTTCTGAGTTTAATCCCCATACCAGGGAGTGGGAGGATGAGTCAACCATGTTTAAGTGTCTTATTTAATAACTTCATTGTAAAGGTTACTCTCCATAGGTGAAATCACACCTTGGAACACATTACTTCTCTTTTTCAAGTAACTGATGTTAGAAGCCTTGAATTATATATGAATTGCAACTGTTTTCTTAAAGCATTTATTATCTACATGTTCTGTACAAGTAAAACTTACTAAAACATATAGATTACAAGGTATGTTTAAACATATTGAAAGTATTAGATAATGATGAAACATTTAGGATGAAACTGTGACATATATTAAAAATCTAAGCAAATAAAATTGCTAACTTTAAGGTCATATAAGTAGTATAAGAACAGAAATATGGGCCTATACTGCAAGGCTGAGCTGAAAAATTATTTACGAAATTGTATGATAGAGCTCAGTTTGGGCAGTAGTAGAAAAAGGTATATGTGTAATTGTCTTTGGGTGTGGTTATACAAGAGGTTAATTATTGTCATAAAAGAAAATAATATAGGAAAGCACCAACAAATCATAACATACACATTTATTTAAAAATGTTACTAAGGCAATACCAGAAAACAGTCCTCGCTCCCTGGGAAGCACTTGCACTTGCCTTGAAAGAGTGAGAAGAAGCAAGATATGTTCATGTATTACTTTAGTACAACTGAAAATTAGATGAAAATTTAACAGGTGGTACAGTGATTACTTAATGGAGGGTAGATACATAGTTGTGTCTTGAGATTACATTTCCTGAGAATACAGCTTCACACAGAATTTAAAAGTATTGTGTTTCAGACAACCTGAAAGTATTGGAAACTGATGTCATCTAAGAAATAGCTAGATGCTTCCAACATTTTAGATGATGACCAAGCCACGGTGGTCACCTTTTATTTAACTCACAAAATATCTTTTGAGTATACCACACTTCTCTTGTGCTTCTCCAAGTTTCTGGAAGCCTAGGAAATGATCTTGCCCAGATCTCCTTTTGTTAATTATGACAAAACTTGGACAGCAAGTAAATAACTGTACTGAACTTAGCTCAGAAATATTCTGAATTTTATTCCAGTGATCGTTCAAAATACCCCTCAGTGATTATTAGATTGGTTCAGTTTTTTTATTTAATTTTAATTGAATTCTTTATTGGTACAATTTATATACATCTCAAAATCACATATAACATTGGGAAATTTATACCAGTATATGCCACAAGTTAATTCTCATTTTTACCCATATCCCTACCCACTCCCCCCTCCTCCCCCCTTATACATGCTCTTTTATTTTCTTTCTGTATCATATTTATTCCTTCCCCTCATCATATTCC
>PVIC010033089.1:0-20325 GCA_004025085.1 Thryonomys swinderianus
AAAAAAAAAAAAAAAAAAAAAAAAAAAAAAATGCTAGTAGGAGACCGGATTGAAGTCACTTTGGGTTTTAAAACATGCATTGTATTTCTCCTTCCTTTCCTTTTCTTTTTTTTAAAAGATAGGGCGTATGTGGTTCAGGCTAGTCAGGAATTTACCAGGTAGCCTCACCTCCCAAGTACTTGGAGTGCGTGTTTCTGCCACCATGCTCAGCTGAAATCTTGAAATACACTTCTTGTAAAGTTTGCCTGTTTGGTTCTGAGCTATTGCTGTGCCAGGGAGATATGATTATAAAGCTTACTTAACAAGAACACTTTTGGGGGGCGTTACTGGAGATCACACCCCAGGGTGCTCTATACTGTGTTACATCCCCAGCGATTTTTGTTTTGACTCATAGTCTTGCTAAATTGCCCTGGCTGACCTGGAATTCCCAATTCTCTTGCCTCGGCCTTCTGACTAGCTGAGATTACACAAGCACACTACCACACTGAGCCTTTCAGAAGCATTTTTTAAAAGGTGCTTTCTACCAGAAGTTGATCCTAAAAACAGAAATCCAACTTAAACCAGCTGTGGAAGATTGCAAACGGGAACAATTATTTTCCTTCTCTTACAAGGTGTACTCTATTTCTCCTTGGGCCGACTCTGATTGATTAGACATGAAAAAAATGTGAGGCAATCAGACAGGCATCTTAGTGCATGCATGTACTCCCAGCACTCCCAGCACTCTGGGAAGCTGAGACAGGAGAATCTCGAGTTTTAGCCCAGCCTGGACAATGTATCAATTTAGCAAGACCCTATCTCAAAATAGAAATAAAATGGGCTGGGGATGTAGTTCAATATGAAAACACTGGCTTCGATCCCAAGTACCTAAAAACAAAAACCAAAAGAAACAAACAAAAAAGCCCCAGGCAATCAGAAGTTTGACAAGTGCTTGCACGTGGAGAAGCAGAGCGGGCCTGCAGAGCAAAAGAAGGCACAGTACACAGGCTAATTGCCTCCACAGCAAAAGAAGGTACAGTACACAAGCCAATCACCTCCACAGCACCCCACGCTACAATCTGACAGTCCTGGGAAGGAAGCTATTTTCTAGATTACCCAGCAGCCAGCTGACCTCTGAGGCATCAGCAGCCCCAGGTGGGGTCAATCAAAGTAGCCCAACGGGAATCATCCAGCTGAGCTTCATTATCAGAGGCTAAATAAATACGGGCTTCAGACCCGGAAGTTGGGGAAGTAGCTTTTTGGTGAAAGGTGTGTGTCACATAACACTAAAGAAAGAGTTGCATGATTCTTATGTGTTTGAGGCTGAACCAAGTGAAAGAAAGGAGGGAGTCTAGATGGGCTTCAAGAATAACCATCACCAAGCATCTGAGTATTAGCACAACGTAAAACTCACCGTCATCTGAGGTAAAAATAGTTCTAAGGCTCACATACCTCATAAACAATGAAAATGCAAATGCTGACAAGCCAGATTTCAAATCTGCTTTTTTTGTTTTAACCTGTTGGCATCCACCTTCCTGTTCCCCAGCACCCTTGCTGAATTACTGTTTCTGTGTATTTTATGTAGTTTTAAAGATTGCACCCATAAGTGAGATCGTGCGGTATTTTTCTATCTTGCTTCTTTTAGAGTAAAGAGCACCACTCATTACCCAGAGGGCCAGTTATTTCTGGCTTATTTCACTTAGCACAATGTCTGTTAGGTTTACTCATGTTACTACAAATGGCAGAATTTCCTACCTTTCTAAGGCCTGAAGGATATTTCAATGCACGCAAACATCCTCTAATCATCTATTGATGGGCCCTTGAGTTGTTTCTGTATCAGCTGGTGTGAATAGTGCTGCAATGAAAATAGGAAGGCAGATGTCTGTGTGAGGTGGTAATTTCAATTTCTTTGGGAATAGTTATCCCCTGGTTTTGATGGAGCATTTGTTCTAGGACTCCTGTTTCCTTAATAAAATACTGTGGATTGCATATAATATCTCATGCAGTGCAAGTGCCATGTAAGTAGCTGTTACATATTTTAGTGAATAATCACCAAAAAAGTCTGTATGTTCAATACAGACCCAAGTTTTTTTGAAAAAGCACCTTTGTTTAAGAAAAAGAAAAAGAACTGACCTAAGCTCCATGGTAAGAGTAACAAATAGCTCTGTTTATTTAAGATTTATTGAGCAAAATTAAGAATACAGGCAGTTGTATGTTTTAAAAATTTGAATCTTTATTGATACATTTTATATATATCTAGATATATCTAGATAGATATATCTAGATAGATATCTAGATATATCTAGATATATAGATATATATACACATCATGATCACACTCAATATTGAGAATTTGTACCAGTATGTGACACAATTCTCATTTTTTCTCATTCCCCCACCCCCCTATAACCCCTACCCCCTATATACATAAGGTTTGTTTCCCTTTTTTATTACCATCATAATTGTATGTTTTTATTAGTATATGCTAGTATTCTAGAATGGGAGGCTTGTTTAGGGGGCTGGGGTATGCATCTAACATCTGATCTTTTTGAGTCCCATTTATCTCCTCTTTCCTTTCCTCATCCTTTTTTTCCATTCTCACAAATCTATCTTCTGGCTTCACCTCTCCTTCATTAATTTTATTTAATTGTGAGGTTTCCTGTAAAAGAGAAAGCATACATTCAACTTTCTGAATCTGGCTAATTTCACTTACATGTCTAGGAACATGTCTAGCTCCATCCATTTTCTTGCAAATGACATGATTTTACTCTTTATGGTCAAGTAATATTTCACTGTGACCATATATCACATTTTCTTTGTTCATATATGTATTGACAAGCATATAGGCAGTTTCCACAACTTAGCTACTGTGGATTGCCCTGCTATAAACATGGGAATACATGTATCACTATACTATGATGTCTTGCATTTTCAGGAGTAGTATCACTAAATGAAATATTTCTACGTGTTTTTTTTTGAGGAACTGCATAATAATTTAGGTACACACTATGATCTCATTCATCATTGAGAATTTGTACCTTATGACATATGATTCCTATTTTTTCCATTCCCTCGCCGTCCCTATAACTCCTCCACCACTTATATACATAAGCTTTCTTCCTATTTTTTCCTTTTACCATCAAATTTTTTCCTTTCCCTTCTTTCCTTTCCCCTGCCCCTCCCTTTCAAATTCCTCTTCCCCTTTGAACATTTTATTCCTCTTTCACAATACCTATTATACATTTTGGACCTCATTTACACCTTCAGTTTCTCACACTAGAGAAATGATTTGATATTTGCACATGTGTGTCCTGTTTATTTCACTTGTGAGTATGGCCTCAAGGTACATCCATTTACCTATAAATGTCTCAAGTTTATGGCTGCATAGTGTGTTGTTGACATTACTTCCTGTGCTTTTGGAGTCCTAGTCAGGAACTCTTTGCCTGAGCTTATTATCAATAAAGTGGTTCCTCTGTGTTGTCTCCCAGCAGTTTCAGGGTTTGTTTTTATATCTAGGTCTTTGATCCATTATAATTTGAGCACAAAATAAGACATTGGAGTCTGGTTTAAATCTGCGTGTGGATATTCAGTTTTCCTAGCACCATCTTTTCTCCAACATATATTTAAGGCTCCTTTGTCAAAATCAGATGGTTGTTGGTATCTGTTTGTGTCTTCTGTTCCACTGGTCACATTTGTTTATGTGCCAGTAACATCTTTTTGTTACAGTGAGCTCTTAAGAATTTGATCAGTTCCCAAGGGCTGGTTGTAACGCACATTGGTTTTAAGTCAATTCAGCTGAGATCTAGTGTTTACCTGGGTACAAGCTACAAATAACAAGATGCAGATGACTCTTCCATTACCTTGATTAACCCAAATTATCCATGTATCTGCCTGGTTATAACTTGTGGGTACACTGTACTGTGGCTTCACAGTATGGTTTGAGGTCTGATACTGTGATGCCTTTAATATTGCTCTTTCATTATAACATCAAAACTGTATGCTATGTTTCTTTTTAAATTTTTATTAGTGTTTTCAGTACATGATTACATTCATCATGGGCAGTTGGTACATGTGCATAGCACCTTAATTCTGTGTCCCTCTCTCTTTTCTTCCAATCTTAGTCCCCTTCTCATTTGCAAAACATCTATGTCCTTGTTTCCTGTTATCCATCTTTTAGTTTTCTCTTTATACTTTGGATTTCTCATGTAGGAGAAGCTATGCAGTATTTAACCTTATGTGTCTGGTTTCATTTCACTTAACATCATGGTGTCCTGATGCATCCATTTTCCTATAGAATAGTACTCCATTGTGTATGAATACATTTTCTTTATCAACTTATCTGTTAATGGACATATGGACTGTTTCCAAGATTTAGCTAGTATGAGCTGTGTTGCTATAAATATGGGTGATTATGATGCCACCTACTTTGCTTTTGTTGACTGGGATTGCTTTCACTATTCTGGGTCTATTCTGGTTCCATATGAATTTTAGGATTGTTTTCTCTAGTTCTATGAGAAATGCTGTTGGCATTTTGATTGGGATTGTTAAATCAGTGTGACAGTTTTGAAACTGTGGCCATTTTGATAACCTTGGTATGGCTTACTCAGGAACAGGAGGAGATGTCTTTTCATTTTGCTTTTGGACTCCTTTTTCAGAGTACTTGTTTTCATTAGAGAGGCCTTTCACTTCCTTTGTTAGGTCAGTTCAGTCATTTAATTATTAGGTCAGTTAAGTCATTTTTCCCCAAGCTATTGCGAATGGTATCATTTTGTTAATTTCTTTCTTAGTGAGGTCATTATCAGTGCACAGGAACTCTTAACTTTTATCAGTTAATTTTGTACATGGCTACATTGCTAAATTTGGTTATTCTAGAAGTCTTTTGGTGGGGTTTTTTTCTGTGTAAAGCATCATGTCATCTGTAAAGAATGGTTGTTTGACTTACACAGGCACACATATATATATAAATAAAATCATTTCTTTTTCTTGTCTGATTGCTCTAGCTAAAGTTTCAAGTATGTATTAAACAGGATGGTGATAGTCAGGAGCCTTGTGTGGTTACTGATTTTACAGAGAAATCATTCAGTTTTTCCTCATTTAGTATGATTTTTGGCAGTTTTTTCATAAAAAGGTTTTATCAGATTGAAGTAGCCCTCTATACCTATGTAGTTTTTAACATGAACAGATACTGTAATTCGGCAAAGGCTTTTTCTGCATCTATTGAGATGACCATGTGATTGGGGGGCGGGGTCCTTCCTTTTTTTTGTTCTTATTGTTTTTGTGAGACAACGTCTTGGTATGTAGTTCAAGCTGCCCTTGAACTCACTAGCAATCAATCCTTGAACTCACTAGGTCTAGAACTCATAGCAGTCCTCCTTCCTCAGCCTCCTGAGTGTTGGGATTACAGGAGTGTGCTACCATGGCCAGCTTATCCTTCTATAATGTGATGCATTTACTTATTAGCATGCCATTCTTGCATCCCTAGATTCATATGTGGGCATAATGTTTAATCTTTTTGCTTTGTTGCATCCCGTTTGCCAGTACCTTGTTGGGGATCTTTGTATCTATGTCCAATAAAGTGATTGGTTTTCTTTTGTAGTGGAATTATTGTCTGGTTTTGGAATTAAAGTAATGCTGGTTTCCAGGAATGAGTTTGGCAGCACTTTGTCTTTCAATTTCATTAGAGTTTGAGAAGTATTAGCATTATATCTTCTCTGAAGTTTTTGTAGAACTTACAGGAGTCTATCAGGTCTGGGCTTAACTTAGTTGGTAGGGTTTATTTTTTCATTACTGGATCAATTTTATTACCTGTGATTGGATTCAGGATTTTTATACCTTCTTGGTTCAATTTTGATAATTTTGATATATATGATACATATGAATTTTGATAATTCATATATATCTATTCATTTCTTCTGGGTTCTCCAATTTGAATGATTGGTTTCTTTCCAGGAACTGCAGTAATGGAATCCACCAGATATAGGAAAGGGATAGTGACTCATTGCTAAGACCTATTATTTCCACATTCATCTTTTTGTATGTGAATATTGAATTCTGCCTTGCATTTCCTGTGGGGCATGGTCAGTGGTGTGCTCCCAAGGGAGCACGTTAGCCACTCCCAGTTTCTGTGTCTCTCTGGTTCTAGTCATGGCTTTCTCTGCCTACCTTTATGTCTTGTGGGTTTGCGAGGCACATCCTCCCCACCAGAGGCCCTTCTGTCCACATGCTCCAAGGTGTGACAACTATCAAAGGTGAGGAAAGCAGATGACCACTGAGCTCTGTGTTGGATACAGGCAAAAGGTAAAGGCACCACACGGACTACTGGACATAATGCCCCCACATTCAGAATTAGTCCCTCTGAAAAACATACAAGTCTGTCTGGCTTTTCACCACAGAGAACAATTCCTCCATGTTACTTCCAGGCTGAGTTTAAACTTCTCAGGGGTTCTATGTCTAGGCCATTTCCTCTTCATGACTGTCTCTTATGGCCATCTCCCACCCAGACACTGTGGTAGGGTAATCCTAGAAAGCCTGAAGCATAGTTGTTCTGTAGTCTTAAACAACCCCTTCCCCAAATGGCTCCTGACTGTGCTCACTCTGGCAGCACATAGACCAGAATTGCTTCTGATTAAATGTCTCCAATACGGCAGGCACTGCACTGGATCTCTTCTCCAACTCCAGTCTGCCCTACAGAAGGAGTTACTTTCAGAGTAAAACCCTGTGCTGTTTAGGCACTAAGTAATAGACATGGGCTATTCTGGAGCTTGTATTAGAGGCCCAGTCCATTGTTTCTTCCTGGACTCATTAACCTTCCCTGGGGTTACCTTGTGTTAATGGAGATCAGACCCCACTCCAGGGGCTGCTGGGGTTAGCTTTCCACACTGCTTTATTCTTTTCTCAGCATTGTGCTCAGTTTCCCAACTTCTATGTAGCTTCTAGAAGTTTGGATATGGAGAGCTGACTGTATTCTAGGTAGGACTGCTGGGTCATGTTGTAGTTCTGTTTCTATTTTCTTTGTGAACCTTTTATTTTCCACAGTAGTTGTACCAGTTTACATTCTGAATGCTAGCGTACAAAGATTCTTTTCACCACCCCTTTGTGAATGTTATTTTGTCTTTTTGATAAGTGATCCCTAACTGGTGTGAGGTGGTATCTCATAGTGATATGATTTGTATATCCTTGATTCGTGACCATTTGTACATCTTAGAAATGTCTACTTGGGTTTTTCAACAGTTTTTAATTAGGATATTTGGGTTTGTTTGCTTTTGCTGTTGCAAATCCTACTCTGCTGCATATTAACCCTTTATAAAATATTTCTCCAATCCCTATGCTGCCTTTTCATTTTGTTGAATGATTCCTTTGATCCATGAAGAGCTTTTCATTTGGTGGTACCATACACATTTATAACTGTTTTATTGTGTGGGGTTTTGATGGTATAAAAAAAAAGTCAAGCCCAGTGTTATGAAGCTTTTCACCTGTTTTCTTCTAGAAGCTTTATGGTTTCAGGATTTTACTTAGTTCTTCAACCTAATTTGACTTTATTGTTTATAGTGTAAGATCAGAGTCTTACTTCACTCTTTTGGATGTTTTGTTGAAGTAGCTATCATTTCCCTATAGTCTTAGTGCCCTTGTTGAAAATTAGTTGATTGTGTATGCTTGGGTTTCTCACTGGGGTTTCTATTCTGTTCCATTAGTCTATGTGGGGTGTGTGTGTGTGTGTGTGTGTGTGTGTGTCTGTCTGTCTCTATCTTTCTGTTACTTTGGATTGAAACCAGTCTCTATACTGAGCTACAACTCCAGCACTTTTTTTTTTAGCTGTACCAGGGGCCAAACTCGGGCTTTTGGGTTTCCAAGGTAGGTGTGGTACCACTTGAGCTAAATCGCCAGTGCCTCATCTCAGCATTTTAAAAATTTTGAGATGGGTCTCACTAAAGTCACTGTTGCCCAGGCTGTGCTCTAACTTGTGATCTTCCTGCCCCACCCTCTGAGAATGTTGAGAATATAGGTATGCTCCACCACACCTAGTTGTGTATCTGTTTTTATGCCAGCACTATAACGCTTTGATCATTAGAGCTTTGTAGATTTTGAGGTCAGTAATAGGATACTCCAACTTTTTTTTTTTCTTAGGCTTGCTTTGGCTATTCAGGATCTTTTGTGCTTTCATATGAATTTTAGAATTGTGTTTTTCTATTATGGTGTTATTGGAATTTTGATATTAAATTTATAAATTATTTTGAGTAATATGAAAAAAATTTTTGAGACAGGGTCTCGCTTTGTAGTTCAGGCTGGCCCTGAGCTCACTGTGGAGCCCAGGCAAGCCTGGAACTCAGCAATCCTCCTGCCTCTGCCTCCTGAGTGCTGGGATTACAGGCGTGAGCCACCACACCCGGTATTGTTGTATGTGGCTATGGGGGATTGAACCAGACACTTTGGTAGGCCAGCACCAGAACCTCTGAGCTAAATCTCCAGCCCATCTACAAATATTTTTAATTGCTCTAACTTCTTGAAAAATTGGAAATTTTGTAACACAATGGCCACCTTAAAATAGTCTTTGGTAAGGCTTGTTGCATTGTATTCTGCTTTCTGGATTTAGGTATCTTGGTTTACAACTGGCTTCATTTGCATACTGTTGATGACCTATTTTGATAGAACAATTACCATTAGGGAGCTACTCTCCCTTACTTTCTCTGTGATTCTAGAACTGCCATCTGTAGTATTTCTGCCATTTTGTCCACAGTACGCATTCTTGCCGGAGCCTGCCGGACAGAACAGCGGGTTTGCGAAGGCGAGGGATGCGGCTGAGAAAGACAGAGTAATGGGATCAGGAGGACCTCTCAGTCAATACTGAGCAGGCCCCGAGTTTATTCACAGTGCTATACTTATACAGATTTCAAGGACATTAGTGATGTCAGAAGCAGCTAACAATTGTCTATAGTCACAGTTAGAGACTTGGAAGCAGAGAACTGCAGAGTCAGTAAAAAAAAGAAAAATAAAATAGTGTTTTAATTCTTACACCTGGTCTACAACTAGTTCTTTCTTTCTGAGATGTAACTTCCCTATCTACTGTCTGAAGGCCACTTTTCTTGTGCCAATTCCAGTCTATTGGATAAGCTGTCTAGAGACAAGAATAACTTTATTCTCAGCACATCACAAAGGATTTGTTGATCAACCCAATCGCTAAGGAAAGAACAGCAAATTCTTAAATGAGGAGCAGACGGAGAATAACCTTGGGCTAGAGGTTGTTTACCTCTTGTCGCCACTGATCCGGCACCCAAGGCAGCAACTAGACAGATCCCATAATTCAGGATGAGGTTGCAGTTCTCTTGGGAGCTGGGCAGCACCATTCACAGTAAAGACCTCCTCACTGCTAGTTAGGGCAGCACCCAGTGCAGATCTCCAGGCCTCACAGTGACAATTCCCAGGTCGCTTCCCACACATTCTTAGAGATGGCTCTACTAGGGGCAGGGTTTTCCTTTTCTTTTCTGGATTGTGGCTGGAGAGGAAGTTTTCTTTCTTTGTCTTCTGGAGCAGTGTACAGTTGGGTGCCCAGAGCTCCCATGTCAGATACCATCTCTGTGGAGAACTCTGTATGAGAGAAAGTACCAAGGCCTTTGTGTCCATGGATGCAGCCCTCTTGCTGGTTGGATACATGACACAGTATATTTATGCCCTACCCCTCGAAGGTAGTTATATGTACTGGTTACAACAAATGCTCCAATGAATACATCCATAGAGTATTTTAAATTTTTTATTAGTGGATATCTCTAGTACACTATGATTATTGTGAGAAACTGTATTAAACATATCTTAATTCTTTTCATCATGAGGTACTTTAAAGGATGTTCTGGAATTCTACCCACAAGAAGTAGTATACTAGCCAAAAACTATCCTTGCCAATATAATGTTTTGTAATGTTTTTCAAACATTATTTAGATGATAGAATATTATTCACCACTAAAATTAGTCACAAGCCATAAAGTCTGACACTCTTTGCAACAAGTACATTCCTGTCACTGTACACCAGCACTATTTGTAACTCACAGGGTACAAATTATGTGCCACAAATGTCCCAAATTTTGCATATAAAGTGGCTTATAGTAAACACTGCAGTACTCTTCCTGTTGTGATTGTGGAACTAAGTGTCATGACGGAGCCTCCTTCAGTCTGAGCCCCTGAAATGACCATTTTTTTTTTTTTTGAGACAGGGTCTCGCTTTGTAGTTCAGGCTGGCTCTGAGCTCACTATGTAGCCCAGGCAAGCCTGGAACTCAGCAGTCCTCCTGTCTCTGCCTCCCGAGTGCTGGGATTACAGGCGTGAGCCACCATGCCTGGCAAAATGACCATTTTGAACATCAAATACTTTTTTAATGCTGATCCATTGAGATCTGAGAGTTGTTATCACAGTCTACTGTCCTAACCTATTTAGGCTAATAGAAAATTCTTGATGTTTAAGGCCTTGGTAGATTTTCTCATTTTTTTTTCTATGACAAAAATTAATTGGAAATTTTTAGAAAAGAAATTTATACTAAAAGTAATTGGTGTTCTATACATAAAGACTTGCTCAATTAGGGATCTTAATGGCATGAGTAGCAAATCAACAAGTAGAATTAGCCAAAAACTTCACAAAAAATTCTGTACAATGATTCAGTTTGCTTATTGGTTGGAGAATATTTTGTTGTATATTCTTGCCCACTATTACATAAAATAGTTAAATCACTGTCAGATGTTTAATTTTATGAAATAAAGATTTGAGTAATTTATAGCAGGGTTTGCTTTAGTAGATTATAAATAGGAAACTATAGATAGACATTTTGGTTTGTTTAGCTAGTATTATTCCTATAGCAAAGCTAAATAGATGAACCAGTCTTAGAAGTACTTCCAGGCCAAACATTTGACAAACTGAAAACAATAACCCAGTATAGTCTTATTCTAGAAATTACTTTTTGAGATACAATAGATGACCAAAAATAAATGGAAGGGAAAAGGTGATTATAAGTGAGGGGCCTATGGTATCAAATCTGGGCTCATAAATATTACCATCACCATGTACCATTACTATACAACAGAATAAGAAAACAGAATGACTTGTCTTTTATCATAAATTTACCGAGCAGTCTTTGTTTTTCTTTTAGCAAATTATTATTGAATTAAATATTGTATAGAAACAAATTAATTGCTATTAAAAGTTTGACATAATACTGAGTTTAATATTTCAGCTCAGTGTTTTGTATAGAGTAACATTTGATTGTGACTAGTGAGAAGTGAAGTTTTACCTTTGAAAATACTTTAAAATTTGTGACTGATTTCTCCTAATAGATTTGCCCTTTGTTTTGGTACCAGGAATCAAACTCATGGACTTGGGCTTACCACACCATCCCTGCACCACCACTGAGGTGCATTCCTGGCCCTGTCCTTTTTTTTTTTTTTTTTTTTTTCTGCAGTACTGGGGATTGAACTCAGGCCCTTGTGCTTCCAAGGTAGGTGCAGTACCACTTGAGCTAAATCCCCGGCCCACCTATCTTTTTTTTTTTTTCCTTTTTGAGACAGGGTCTTGCTTTGTAGTTCAGGCTGACTCTGAGCTCACTATGTAGTCCAGGCAAGCCTCGAACTCAGCAATCCTCCTGTCTCTGCCTCCCAAGTGCTGGGATTACAGGCGTGAGCCACCACGCCCGGCCCACCTATCTTTTTTAATGGGCAATTTTGCTTCAAAGGACATTTTTTATTTTTAATTTGCACAATAGGATATTGGTAAATTAAACTTTGTCTCTTTGTTATGCTGATCATAGTTAAGAGAATTTCTTTGAATAATTTTGCTTCAACTTTTTTTATTCTGTATGGTTTTTGTGTTTATAAATAACCTTACTACTTTTCCATCTATACAGTAATATAATTTTTCTTCAGTACTTGGGTTTGAACCCAAGGCCTTTATAATGAGCTACATCCCCAGCCTCCTTTCACTTTTTTAAAACAATTTGACACAAGATCTCATTAAGCTGCTACATTGCCCAGGTTGGAACGCAACTTGAAATCTTCTGTCTCACCTCCTAGAATGCTAGGGTTATTGGCATGTACCACAACACCTACTAAATATTATTTTTAAAATTAGTTTATTGGGCAGTCATAGTTTAATGGTTAAACATGGGCTTTTTAAATATTTGTCTTAGGTTTTTAAAAAATTTTTTACTGTGAAATAGGTAATTATATATACACATCATGATTACACTCAACACTGAGTATTTGTACCAGTATATGACACAACTTAATTCTTATTTTTCCCATTCCCCTACCTGCCCTACAACCCAATCACCTATATATGAGTTTGTCTTCCTTTTCTTTTACCATCACAGTTTTTTCTTTTCCCTCATTACTTACCCCTACCCTACGTTTTCCTTAGGATATTTTAGAGTGTCTATCATACATTCTAGGACTTTTTACATTTTCAGTTTCTCATACCAGAGAAACAATACAGTATTTACACATTTATGACCTATTTATTTCATTGTGTGTCCTCAAGGTATGTCCATTTGAGTATGAATGACTCAAACTTACCATTCTTTTTTTTTTTTTTTTTTTGAGACAGGGTCTCGCTTTGTAGTTCAGGCTGGCCCTGAACTCACTATGGAGCCCAAGCAAGCCTCAAACTCAGCAATCCTCCTGTCTCTGCCTCCCGAGTGCTGGGATGACAGGTGTGAACCACCACGCCTGGCACTGTGATATGTGGTACTGATTGCTGGTGGGTGTGAGTCACCACGCCCAGCATTGTATGTGGTTACTGGGATTGAACTCAGGACCATGCACTTGTGAAGCAGGCACTGGAACCACTGAGCTAAGTTTCCGGCCCAAATTTATCATTATTTATGGCAAAGTAGTCCTTCATTGTATAAAAACAAAGCAAAACAAAACACATCTTCTTTATCCAGTCTCTAGTGGATGGCCATTGGGTTGTTTCCAAGATTTAAGAATCACAAACTGAGCTGCTATAAATATGGGTGTACATACATCTCTGAGATATGAATCTTTTAACTTTTTCATGTATATCCCTAGCAAGAGAATAGCAGGGTCAAGTGAGACCTCTCATCTAGTTTTTTGAGAACTCTCTACACTGATCTCCACAATGGTTGAAACAGTCTACATTCCCACCAACAGTGAATAAGGTTGGTTCCTTTCTCCCTGCAGCCTCGCCAGCATTTGTTGCTGGCTAATTTTGAGATAGCAGCCATTCTTTGTGGAGTGAGATGAAATCTCAGAGTTGTTTTCATCTGCATCTATTTCTTAGGCTTTTGGTTGTTTTGTTTATTTGTTTGTTTTTTGAGACAGAGGTCTCGCTTTGTAGTTCAGGCTGGCCCTGAAGCTCATTATGGAGGCCAGACAAGCCTCAAACTCAGCAGTCCTCATTTCTCTGTCTCCTGAGTGCTGCGATTACAGGCATGAGCCACTATGCCTGGTAGTGTAGTGTGTGGTACTGTTTGCTGGTGGGCATGAGTCACCACACTCAGTATTGTTGTATGTGGCTACCAGGGATCAATCCAGGGACCTTGTGCTTGCTAGGCAGGCACCAGAACCACTGAGCTAAATCTCCAGCCTTTTTTTAGTTTTTTTTTTTTGAGACAGGGTCTTGCTTTGTAGTTCGGGTTGGCCCTGAACTCACTATGTAGCTCAGGCTAGCCTCGATCTCAGAGCAATCCTCCTGCCTCTGCCTCCCAAGTGCTGGGATTACAGGCATGAGCCACTAGGCCCAGCATTGTGATATATGGTACCATGGATCAAACTTGGGACCTTGTGCTTAACAGGCAGATTCTTGAACCACTGAGCTAAATCCCCCACCCAACATGTGCTTTATATATGTGAGCCTTGGATACAATGCTTAGATCCAAAGAAATGTTAGTTTGTAACTGTCTGCCTGCTTAAATTAATATTATTGTTATAAATATTATTGATATAAAGCAATATTTTCAAATAATTGCCTGGTATATTCCAAAAACTCCAAACCATACATACCCAAACATTTATATCTCTATTTCTGTAATCAAGAATACTTTATTAAACAGAAAAGCACTTTTGCTTTTCAAATAATGTTTGAAAAACATTTCAAAGCATTATATTGGGAAGGATAGTTCTTGACTAGTATACTACTTCTTGTGCCTAGAATTCCAGAACATCCTTTAAAGTACTTCATGATGAAAAGAATTAAGGTATGTTTAATACATCTTCCCACAATGAGTGTAATCATAGTATACTACAAATATCCACTAATAAAAGTTAAAATACTCTATGAATGTATTCATTGGAGCATTTGTTGTAACCAATACATATGACTACCTTGGAGGGGTAGGGCACTGTATCCTACAGTGCAATTGAATGGAAACTCTACTCCTAAGGTGGCCAAGTGGATGCTAGTTGTCTGTTGTATGGTTACCCAGCAAAATCTAAAAACTCTGGACACAAGAGCAATTACCTAAAGGTTCATGAGAGTGGATCAAAAGAGTAAATATGGAGGAAGGGATTAACCCAGCTTGACCTAGTCATTTGTTATAGTCTTTTAAACTTTTTTTTTTTAAATCTTAGGCTGGAGATGATGTTTAGTGGTACAGCACTTACCTAAGGTGGAGAAAGCCCTGGTTTGAATCACTGGTATTATCAAAATCAAAATTAAACCAAAAAAAGCAATGCACAATGTCTTTTCAGCAATACTCTATTTCATAAATCACTTTACTGGGAGAGAGGGTTAATTAACCTTGGTAACTACCCTATGGATAACTTTTCTTTGGGGAGTGTGTGCGGTTGGTTGTTTTTGAGGCAGGATCTTATTACATAGTCCTTGTTGACCTCAAACTTGATATGTAGTCCAGAATGGGATCAAACTTGTGATCCTCCTGCCTCAGCCTTCCAAGTGCTGTTTTTATCAGTGTGTAACATCATGCCCGGCTCCATAGATAATTTTTTAGCAGAATGCATAAGCCTATCTCCATTCTAGCTGAACAATCCATATGGCAGGGTAAAAAGAATTTTTAATCTCTCCTCAAATCAATCCTGGTCTATGATTCTAGCCCTTAGGCTAGTTGGATTCCCTAAACCCATTCATAACTCATCCTGAAACCAAGCAGTTCTAGCTCAGGGGGCCACCTTTAAAAATCATTCCAGGAAGACAAATCTATATTAACATTATAAAATGATGACCTAGATCTTCACAACAGGGAAGTTAGAATTCAATTACTACCCTTCCTCCTCGCATCCATGCATTCTTTCCTTCCCAATTGGAGAAATTTAATGCCTATGAAATCTTCCTATTGGATTAGTAGCAGGTCTTTAAGTTAATGATAGGTTTGTAACTAAGGTGAAGTTCTTTCCATTTGCCCATATTTGCATAAATACATATATATTGTCAGTAATGAGGTAGGAGTCTGGTAAATTAAGACAACTTAAATTGCGTTTAAGTGGCCTATATTTTTATAACAATTTTGAGTGGGAAGGACCCCAAAGACAAGCTCACACACTTGCTAAAAGTCCTACTAGAAAGTCATTTGGAAATTGATTTGGTCAAGAACTAGAAAAACCCCAGAATTTGCTGAAAGAATAAGGCCTTTCAACATAGCAGGGGCCCTGGGGGATCTGTTTTTCACTTCGGTACAGGAATATTTTTGGCAAAAGGCCCTTGTAATGAGTGAAGTGGAGGAAATGTTTTTGATTACGTAAAAAATTTTTTTCAAAAAAAAGAATATATGTATTTATAGCCTGTAAGTAATTGTGAGTTTTATGACTTCTTGTTTGCTGTCAAATAAGAGCTTTTTTACCTCCCGGCCATCCCTTTGCCACCATTCCTGATATTTCTGTTTAGTTTTCTGTTTTATTTCTCCCTATGTAGTCCAGGCTGGCCTTGCATGACAATCCTCCTGCCTTAGTCTTCTGAGTGCTGGGATTGTAGGTGTGTGTACCAGCCACCAAGCCCAGCCCTGGTAGTCTTAAAAAAAAATTACATGTCATGTCCATTGGTTTTCATTTCAGCAGATATTTTTTTTTTTTTGAGATAGGGTCTCACTTTGTACTTCAGGCTGGCTCTGAGCTCACTGTGTAGCCCAGGCAAGCCTCGAACTCAGCAATCCTCCTGCCTCTGCCTCCCAAGTGCTGGGATTACAGGCGTGAGCCACCACGCCAGGCACTGTGGTATGTAGTATTGATTGCTGGTGGGCGTGAGTCTCCATGCCCAGCATTGTATGTGGTTTCCGGGGATCGAACTCAGGACCTTGTGCTTATGAGGCAGGCACCGGAACCACTGAGCTAACCCTCCAGCCCCAGATAAATATTTTTAATGAATTTTCAAATTGGGAAGTAGTTAAATCCATTTACTCTTTTCAGAAGTTTCAACTTTGCTTAGAAGTTGCCGTCAAGGTTAGAATCCATAGAAGAAGTGAAAATGTAATCTGCTAAAATGTTAAGAATGTATGTCTTTTAACAGTGGGGTTTTAGTTCATTTTAATTCATTTTGCTTTATTTTTTGTCTACTGTGAAAGTATATTTCAAAATCAGGCAAAAAGAACAAGTTAGATTTAAATGTAAAACATCTATGGGAAAAGCTGTACTAAAACCAGTCCATTTCTGAGGGCAGTGTTGCACACCCGGAGCGTATAACTTGGGGGGGGGGGTCAATGGGATGTTAGCAGACAGAACACAAGCAGAGGCTCGCCAGCTGGAGATCATCCTCTTGTCACTGTCTAAAGGAGCCTGGACTAGCCAACTGGAAGGCAAGACTCCAAGCAGAGTACAACTAAACCTTCACAGCTGATGTGCATACGAGTGAGGCCTTTCAGTTTCAGTGAATCGCCCAAATGATTTCAGTAATCAGGTCAGCCAGCCCAGGCCAGAATTGTGAAAGACAGCATATTAGTTTTTTTTTTTTTTTTGAGACAGGGTCTTGCTTTATAGCCCAGGCTAGCCTTGAACTCACAGCAATCCTCCTGCCTCTGCCTCCTGAGTGCTGGGATTACAGGCGTGAGCCACCATGCCTGGCACTGTGGTGTGGGATACTGATTGCTGGTTTGCGTGAGTCACTATGCCTGGCATTGGCATTGTGATATATGGTTACCCGGGATCAAATTTGGGACCTTGCAATTGCAAGGCAGATGCAGGAACCAGTGAGCTAAATCCCCAGCCCCAGCATATTAAGCTATTAAGTGTCTTGTTATTCAGGACAAAAGTATACACTGATCACGCATGAACTTAATTTTTTTTCCCTCTGAAACTCTGGCCTTTCCTATCGTATACCACTGGCTACAAACTCCTGCTAGCTTCCAAACTGATGAAAGGGATATTTATGACTTTAAATAATCAGAAATGTCCCTTGACGAAAAGCCCATGTGGCTAAGCTGTGGAGCATCAAATTCACTCTTCAAAACTCGTCAGGTCCCAGCAGAGTGAACAGGAAGTGCAAGGGTCCTAAGGAAGGTGGGTGGGCTTGGCAAGGTGTGTGGGGGCATGTGCAGATCATGACTGAATAGTCTTGATCAACAAAGACAGCGAAGTACGAGTAAAATTTTTATTCTACAGAGGAGAAAACCCAGAGGGAGATTTCTAAACAAAATTATAGTAAGATGGCTCAAAAAATAGGCCAGTAGATACACTAATAAGTGAAATAATTAGATCACAGATAGGCAATACCAGATCTTCTCTTTGACATGAACACCTGTAGATGCAAATGAGCTCTAGAAAGTATGACAGCTTTTATAGAGTGGGAAATTTCCATAGGAAATTTGGTGTGTGAATGTAATGAGGGGAAGGAATAAATATGATTCTGAAAGAAAATAAAAGAGCATGTATAAAGGGGGTGAGGAGGTGTGGGTGGGTAGGGATATGGGTAAAAATGAGAATTAACTTGTGTCATATACTGGTACAAATTCCCCAATGTTATACGTGATTGTGAGATGTATATAAATTGTACCAATAAAGAATTCAATTTTTAAAAAAAGGCCAGTAGAGGAAAAACAAAACGGGGAGGGAGGGCGGTCATTTAGGGAAGAAGCAAGGTTAGAAGCTGAGGTGTCGGCACTTAATGACTGTGTAGATGTGGAGAGTGGAAGTCAAGGAAGTGCCTTGGGTGGCAAGCATTTCCAAAAATATATGGAAAGATGAGTAACTTGTTTCTTTTTTCTTTTTTGAGACAGGGTCTTGCTTTGTAGTTCAGGCTGGCCCTGAGCTCACTATGTAGCCCAGGCAAGCTTAGAACCAGTAACTTTTGATGCCTACTTGTGTGCCAGGTGTTTTACATGCAGTGTCTCCAATTTTCATGCCAACTCTAGAGAAACCAATGTTCTTAGAATATATGGTGGATACCGTGAAATAGAAAATATTCAGAGGCAAATGTGGTGGAGGGTGAGTAATGAGGGGTAAAGAAATAATGTAATAAAAAAAGGGAAACAGCTTATGCAGTGGTGGGAGCTGTGGGGTGGGTAGGAGAATGGGGAAAATGAGAATTAAATTATGTCATATACTGGTACAAATTCCCAATATTCAGTGTGATCATGATGTGTATATACAGTGTATAAATAAAGATAAGGACAAGCAAATAAAAGAGAGGAAACTGGACTTAAGACTACCAAGCAACCGTGAGGCCAGAATTGAACCCAAGTCTGTGAGACATCTTGTTGGGTGGCAAGTAGTGGCACCAGGGACAATCATGGCAGACCACATTTGACTTGCCTCATGCATACCTGAAGCTTTCTGACTAAACAAGTTAAATTTTAGTCTTAAGTAAAATTATATGCATATTGATTTGTATTCTAGGGAAGTTACCAAAAATTCCACCTAAGTTGAACAGGTCGAATCATCTTGAGCAGGTTGAGATAATTTTCTCTGAAAAAGAATAGGTCAGTTGAGTTGAGCATTCTTCTCAAGTTTTCAAGTGTGAGGTGTAATGGTTCTTTTTTTTTTTTTTCTCTGAGACAGGGTCTTGCTTTGTAGTTCAGGCTGGCGCTGAGCTCACTATGGAGCCCAGGCAAACCTTGAGTTTGGCAATCCTCCTGCCTCTGCCTCCTGAGTGCTGGGATTACAGGGATGAGCCACCATGCCCAGCATTGTGGTGTGAGGTACTGATTGCTGGTGGGCGTGAGTCACCACGCCTGGTATTCTATATGGTTGCCGGGGATCAAACCAGGAACCTTGCCCTTGCTAGGCAGGCACCAGAACCACTGAACTAAATTTCCAGTCCTAATGGTTCTTTGTCTGGTTTTGAACCTTCTCTCTCCTTTTCTTTGATAAGCCTTTCACTAAATATGTTATCATTTTGAAGAACCAGCTATTTTTGTTTTAGATTGATTACTTTTGTTCATACATATTTGCTGCATATGATTACTGTCATGTGAAATTGGTACGTGAATAGGGCACATTTTTATTTTTTCATCTTTACCTCCCCTCCTCTCCCTTCCACCTCTTAATTCTCTACTTGCTATTATCTTTTATTTTGCTTTTTATTTATACTTTGGGTTTCTCATGTGAGATAAACCATGTGATATTTAAGCTTATGTGTCTGATTTATTTAACATAGCCTGAAGATTAATCCATTTTCCTACAAATAACTCAAGTTTATATTTTTTATAGCAGAATTTTGTATAGATACCACATTTTTTTATCCATTCATCAGTTGATGGACATACAGGCTGCTTCCAAGGTTTAGCTATTATTATTGTGCTGCTATAAATATGAGTATGCATACATCTTGATTTTATTCATTCTTTGAATTTCATTTGTTTTTGCTCTGATCTTTATTTCCTTCCAATTTGGGTTTGGTTTATGTTTTGTTTTTCTAATCCCCTGGGATGCAGATATAGACTGAGTTCTTTCTGCTTTTAGAATGTAGGGTGTCAATTGTTGTAAACTTCCCTCTTAGTGCTGCTTTTGCTGTCTCCCTTAGGTTTTGATATGTTATATCTCCATTTTCATTTGCATCAAGCAGTTTTTAGTTCTCACTTTCTTCCTTGATCCACTGATTGTTCAAAAGTAAATTGTTTGACTTCTATATATTTGTGTAATTTCCGAAGTTTTTGTTGTCCTTGATTTCTAGCTTTACTTCATTGTAGTCAAAAAGATACTAAATATAATTGCAATTTAAACAATTTTTTGAGATTTACTCCATGGCCTATCATATGACCAATTCTGGAGAGTATTCATGTGCTGTTGAGAAGAATGTGTGTCCGGAAGCTATTGTATGGAATATTCTGTAGATGTCCATTAGTTCCATTGGTTATAGGATATAACTTAATTCTGCTGTCAGTTCATTTTTTCTGTCTGGATGATCTGTTCACTACTGAATATGGGCTGTTAAAACTAGAAAGTATGACAGTTTTTGTAGAATGGGAAATTTCCG
>PVIC010033090.1:0-20342 GCA_004025085.1 Thryonomys swinderianus
CATGGTGATTCCTCCTGTCTCAACCTCCTGAGTGCTGAGATTACAGGCATGCACCACCATGCCTGGAGTACTTTATAATACTCTTAAAAGAACATAACAAGAAGACTCATTCAGATATCAAAACTTAAAGTTGCCATAATTAAGATATTATGGTACTGGTATAGTAAACAAATAGTACACATATATGTGACAGAATTAGAAAATAATGTGCAAGGCCCCGGGTTCAACTCCTGACAATGTAAAACAATAAAAATAAATGTGGATCCTTGATTTATAAA
The DNA here is from genome assembly GCA_004025085.1 of Thryonomys swinderianus. Lineage (NCBI taxonomy): Eukaryota > Metazoa > Chordata > Mammalia > Rodentia > Thryonomyidae > Thryonomys > Thryonomys swinderianus. The sequence goes on from PVIC010033090.1 coordinate 279, forward strand.
ATAGGCGACACTATAGTCTGTCTCTTTTCATTTGCATTATTGGGAATTGAACTCAGGGCTTTTACACTGAACTATATCTCCAAATCTTTTTTTTTAATATGGAATGCTTCATGAATTTGCATGTCATCTTTGCACAGGGGCCATGCTAATCTTCTCTGTATCGTTCCAATTTTAGTATATGTGCTGCCGAAGCGAGCACTCCAAATCTTTTAAAAATGTTTTATTTTGAGATGAGCTCTCATTAAATTGCTAAATTGCCTAGGCTGGACTTAAATATGTGATCCTCTCCCTCAACCTCCTAGAGTGCTGGGATTATAGGTATATATGCCTTTACACTGTGCTTCTTTCTCTCAACTTTAGGATCCTGTAGAAGGCACTGTAACTTGGTTCCCACCCAGTTAGAGGAGAAAGTGGCCAAAGAAAGAGGAACTGTGTGACAGTAATAGTTTCCATTTGCTTGCAAGCTTCTTTTTTCTTTTTAAGATATGGCGATCCCCTCCAGTTTAACAATTTTATTTTTATTTACTAGTGCTAGGGTTGAACACAGGCCTTTGTGCATTATTATTTGTTACAGTTATTTATTTATTGAATGAATTTTATTTTTAAAAATTGATTTTCCAGGCCAGAGATTTAGCTCAGTGGTTCTGGCACCTGCCTAGCAAGTGCAAGGTCCTGAGTTTGATCCGCGGTAACCACATACAACAATACGAGGCATAGTGACTCATGCCCACCAGCAATCAGTACCACATACCACAGTGCTGGGCATTGGCTCACGCCTGTAATCCTAGCATTCAGGAGGCAGAGGCAGAGGCAGGAGAACTGCTGAGTTTGAGGCTTGCTTGGGCTACATAGTGAGCTCAGAGCTAGCCTGAACTACAAAGCAAGACTGTCTCAAAAAAAAAAATTTGATTTTCCTGGAGTTTGAGGAATTCAGTGATAAATGTGTGCTTGGCATGTGTGAGGTTCAGTCCCCAGCATCTGCCCCCAATAAATAATTTCTGAGGGCCTTAACTGTAAAAGCTAAAAATCTTACAAATAATTTCTCTGAATAATTCCAAGTAACTTCCTGTTTACTGTATTAATACTATTAACTTTTTAAACAAAATTATCCTTTTGGTGTTTTTGGCTGTGCTCCTGATCAATTCCATGATATGCTAGGCAAATATTCTACAACTAAGCTATAGCTCCACCTCCTGTCTCTTTTTTCCCACTGCTTTCTTCTAAGGATTGCACTCAGGGCACTAAATCAAAACTTGACCTAGGTGGCTCACGCCTGTAATCCCAGCACTTGGGAGGCAAAGACAGGAGGATTGCTGAGTTCGAAGCTTGCCTGGGCTCCATAGTGAGCTCAGAGCCAGCCTGAACTACAAAGCGAGACCCCGTCTCAAAAAAAAAAAAAAATTGACCAAGGCTGAAGATTTAGCTCAGTGGTACCGGTGCCTGTCTTGCAAGCGCAAGGTCCTGAGTTTGATCCTCCACAACCACATACAATGCTAGGTGTGTGCTCACTTTAGCAGCACATATACTAAAATGCTGGGTGTGATGACTCACGCCCACCAGCAATCAATACCACATTCCACAGTGCCAGGCATGGTGGTTCACGCCTGTAATCCCAGCACTCAGGAGGCAGAGGCAGGAGGATTGCTGAGTTCGAGGCTTGCCTGGGCTACATAGTGAGCTGAGGGCCAGCCTGAACTACAAAGCGAGACCCTGTCTCAAACAAACCAACAAACAAAAACAAAACAAAACATGACCAATGAGCTATACCCCTAGCTCCTTAAAACATTTTGATTTTGAGATAGGTTTTCATGAAGTTGTCCAAGTTGGGCTCTAACTTTCTCTCCTCCTGCCTTCCCAAGTAGCTGGGATTACATGTGTACCATCATATCCATCTGAAATTTAACCTTTCAAAGGAAGACTGAAATCTACCCATAGACACACTCCAGGATGAGCCTAACATTGAACTTCATTCCTTTCTGAAGCTCTGTGGGCTCGGAGTTTCAGCAGAAGAATCTGGTGAAGCATGTAATTCCAGCCCTCTGGGAGGTTGAGGCAGGAGGATCAAAAGTAAAAGCCCAAGCTGGGAATTTAGCTCAGTGGTTCCAGCATCTGCCTCGCAAGTGAAAGTTTCTGAGTTTGAATTCTGGTACCACAAACCACAATTCCAGGCACGGTGGCTTGGCCTGTAGCCCTGGCATTCGGGAGGCAGAAGCAGGAGGAGGGTTGTGAGCTCAAGGCTTGCCTAGGCTACATAGTGAGCTCAGGGCCAGCCTGAATTATAAAGAGAGACTCTGTCTCAAAAAATAAAATAAAAGCCCAGCTTGGGTGAAGGAGAAGAGGAAGAAAAAGAAGAGAAGGGAGAGGGGAGGAGGAAGAGGAATATGAGGAAGAAGGGCAGGAAGGAGAGGGAGTGGAGGGGAAGGTGGGAAGGAAGCAGCAGCAAAAGAGACTGATGAGCTGCCCCTGCCCTTCCTGAGTGCTAAGGCTGCAGGGGAGCGAGAGCCCCTCGCATGAACAGCTGGGGTGAGGCCACAAGAGCTCTTACCAAATAGGTGCCCAACTAACCCTGGTCCCACCTCGGAGGAGGAAGGACACACACGGCTCCATGTCACCAATGTTTATTATCACCATGTGCGGGGGCCTGGGCCACTACAAGGGGGACTTTGTGGAACTTTACCATGATGGCCTCTTTGGGGACTGACCAGGTCACCAGAAACAGAGGAAGAGGATTGGGAGGGTGGCAGCAGTCATGAGGCCTGGAGCAGTGTGAGGGGAACTTTTTGAGGGGCTCCGGAAGACCTGATTGATTGGTTGGGTCACCCCCTTTTGTATCCTCTGAGGCTGATGATCTACGAGATGTGAGTGGCAGGACTTGCTCGGCTGCCAGTCTGGAAGCTCGGCTTCTATAGGGCTCAGGCCACTGCTTTCCTCTCTCACCTGTGGGTGGGTGGGAGGCAGCAGTCAGATGTCTCTCCAGCAGCGTCCCTTGCTGCTCGACCGCTGAATCAACCATCTTTCTGCTGCCCAGCCCAGGGTACCTGCTCCACTTGTCTGAAGACCCGCAGAAGATTTCCTCGAAGCACACCTTGAAGCTCTTCTTCACTCCATCCCCGACTCAGCAGCTCCTCTATCAGCACCGGGTATGTGGACACGTCCTCTAGCTCCCTAGGGAACCTGTATGGCCACCCGTTGGCGAGCCTTGGGGGCTTGGCCCTGATTCTGGTAAAGAGCCTGCTGTCCCACCAGCCCCAGTCATGTATGACTAAAACTGAAGGTCAAGTGCTTCAGGCCAGAGATGTGACTTTAGAAATGTCTTGAGGACTGGGCTTTGGCAGCGCTGGTGGCTGAGCAGGTGGCCCACCCACAACAGATGACCTGACAGGTTGGGAATGGGGCCTAAGCCTGGCTCCATGGGGGAGGAGAGATACTTAGCAAGTGTGACCACTTGGAGCTACTGGGGCACTCAGATAGGGAGAGCCTTGGAAATAGGTCTCGGAGTGGGGAAATGTCAAGGGGTGGAACATCAGAGCCTGGGATCAAAGCCTGAGGGACGGGAGGATCCTAGGATGGGGATCTAAGACTAAAAGGACTCCTTGCTGTACCCTAACCCAAGATATATCCAGGGAAAGCACTCACTGGCCAGATGTTTCATAATTTCCACCAATTCCAATGAACTCCGATCCAATGACTGCCCTGATGTGGTCAAAGTGATCTAGAAGATGGAGGTTGGTTATGGGTAGCAAGCACAAGGCTGTGGTTAGATCCTGGGACCTGGAGGTTAGATCCTTAGGCCCTAGTTTGAGGAAACTCAGCTCTAGCCAATTTCCCTGCCCATCAGACTCCAGGCCATGGCAGCTGCCCCAGAGCTCATGGCCAGACACGAGTCCTGAAGTGGTTACAACTCTGGACCTAAAGTGGACCTCAGAGCCACCCCCTTGAACCTTTTCCTGTCTCTGGGCTCTGCCTGTCCCTGTATAGGGAATGACAGGTCATTCTGGACTGATAGCAAGAAAGAGACTCGTAGGTTGAGGCCTCACACTCATCAGTACTTGCTGTGGCCTATGACCTGGGTGGCAGTGTCTGCTACTGTCCACACACAGTAGGCTGCACAGAGAGCCGAGAGGGGACTTACCTGCCACGGTGGACACGTTAGCAAACAGGTTGCAGTGCACCACCCCTGTGGCCAGGGTCACCATCACGATGCCACCATTCTTCTTCTATGAGAACAGACAAAGGGATACTCAGTTCAGCCCCTCTGGCCAGATGGTGTCCCTCCCATGCTGTGGACAACACTCAGTCTCAACTTCAGGGTTGGAAGAGCTTCCTGTCTCTGGGTTTGTGGGTCCCTGGGTGAAACTGATTTGGCACTAAGTATCAGAGACAGAGGAGGACTAGCTAGCCCTGGGCCCAAGGGTTTGTGAGACCTAGGGCAACATCTGTATGCAGGGTCAAGAATCTTTAGATGAAGCAGGTCTAGCTCTGGGTGTGAGGGCTGGGGTAACCACTTACCAGAAGCTGCAAGATGTCATCGGGAACATTCAGGTAACTGTCACACACACCTCTGGCAGCCGAGTGGGAAAAGATCACAGGAGCCCGAGACACATTCAGGGTCTGCTTCGCTAAGTTGTCCGAGGCAAAGGACAAGTCTATCATTATGCCCAGGCGGTTCATTTCCTGTACCACTTTCTGCAAGGACAGTTGATATTTGGGAGGGAGGAAGGAGGTGTCAGGGATCACAGAGGTGTGCACACTCTGTAAGGAACAAGTGCGCTATAGCACAGGAGTCCTCACCTCACCAAAGCTTGTCAACCCACTGACGTTGGTGTAGAAGTCGTATATGAATTTGGTGGAGCTCTCTGCCCTGCAGGACCGCCAGAGAGGTACAGTTAGCTGGCCACACTTTGGTCATCAGAGCCTCGCTATCCATGCATTGTACCTCCAAAGCGGGTGAGGACCAAGGGCCAATGGCTTCCCAGGAGTGTGAGAGACCTGCTGGGAGTCCACTTCTGTGGACAACTTTATCCCCACCTCTGGTCAGGCCCATGGGTGGGGGAGTTTCCCTACCATGCTGCCTCGACTTCCCCCGGCAGGTGCCATGCTCACCAGGGTGTGCTGCAGGTGAAAGTGAGCGCCAGGGAGCGCACTCCCAGCAGATAGAAACTGCGGAGCACAGAGAGGCTGCTGTCCAGTGCGTGACCGCCCTCCACACCAATGAGACAGGCCAGCTTCTGAGTGCTATTCAGACCTAAAAAAGAGTACAGAGACAAGTTTCAGAATCCAGGGACAGAACCACTGCAATGAACTCGACTACCCCATGCCCTGCATCTTCCAGTATACCGTCAGCTGAGGTCACCAGCTCCAGCTCAGGGTAGGATGCACACATGCGGCGGATGAGGTCAATCTGCTCCAGGGCGAAGCGCACAGCATTCTCGTTCTGGCTATGGCATGGGACATAGGCCGACCAGAACTACAGGGGTTCAGGGGATCCAGAATGAGGCCAAGGTGGTCTGCAAGCCCCTAGATCTTACAATCCTGTCTCAGTCCCTACAACAAGGCACTGCATGATCCTGTAGGTCCTTTGATAACTATTTAGCTTGCTGCCATTGGCCAAAGTGTAGACTCAGGACACATCACAGACTGCTGTTCGTCGAACGCCCAGTCCAGATACCACATCCTTTGTGGTTCCAACTCCCACACTCACCACTATTTTTCTGCTCATTTCCTTATTTGTCTCCACTGAACCTGGGTACCCATGAAGCTCACCTGTCTTGCCCTCCAAGGCCCCTGTGCTCCCCAGCACCTATATGATGGCACACTGCAGGCACCATGTCCCCATTTACTTGGAAGCTGGCCTAGCTACCTTCTGTGGCCCCAACACTGCCCACCCGTGCTGGTGCTCAGGGTTTCTGGTACCTGGGCACCCACGTGACCCTCCTTAAGCCTGTCCAGGCTGGTCTGGCTGTGGTTGAAATTGCGCAGATTCACATCCTGCAGCCTGTTCTGGAAACGCTGTTTCAGGGTCAGAGGCAGGTTGTTGTGGCTGAGGGTGTCAAGAGGAGGTCAGAATAGGGACAAGGCCCTCACATCAGGCAGGACAGGCAGCATGCCAGTCTACCCTCCTCCACCCTCCAGGGCTGTTGTCACATGCAAAGGGGGGAGTCGGGGCAGTGTCCACCACCAATGGAGTAAGTGTGGGGGATACCCATGGGGGATAGAGCAGAGAGGGCATCCAAGGGTGCTGTGAGGAGGCTCCGTACGCTCAGAACCTCCCGAGCCAGGCATGGTAGCACGACCCTATAATCCCAGCACTTAGGAGGCCAAGGCAGGAGGATTGCTGAGGTTTAAGGCCAGCCTGGGCTACACAGTAAGTTCAAGGCCAGCCTGAACTACATAGCCAGACTGTGTCTCAACAAAACAAAACAAAACAAAACAAAACAAAACAAAACAAAACAAAAGCAAAGCAGAACAGAACAGAACAGAACAGAACCTCCCCTGTCCAGGAGTAAACTCATCCCCCTCCACATTTACGCACCCATCCACCAATGGGAAGTTCTGCATCAGGGCCCTCGCACGACCTTGAAGGCCAAGCACGGTCGGGGTGGCCATTGTGGTCAGAGACCCAGAAGTGCCTACAGTGGTAGGAGCACTGGGGGTACCAGATGAGATCTGGGTGCTGGGGGTGTCCAGCGAGGTCTGGGTCCCGGTTACTGGCTGCAGCAGCAGGAGTAGAAGCAGGAAAAGCAGACATAGCAGAGGCCGCAGGCGGATCATGCGGGGACCCTCGAGGGCCAAGGGCTTCATGTTACTGCTGGGACGCGGATGTAGACAGGAGAGACGAGCAGAAGAGCCTGAAAGGGGCAAGCCGAGGGCAATGGGCAACTGCACAGAGCGTCCCGCCCGTCGATTCCGGTGACCTGGGGGCACCTCCTCGATGCAAAAGTTTTGCAGTTGCGCCCCTGCGACTGTGGCGCAGGGATTCTTCACGCCGCGTAGCGTAACCGCCAGGGGGCACCACGGCCCTTCCGTCTTCAACGAGGAGGGCGCCACCTTCTGCCTGGCGGGTGTTGCGTACGTGGTGGGCACTTTCCTCTTCGCCCTTGCTTCACACACCCCTCTGGGCTTGGCTTACCATGCCACAGCAGGAGGTGGAAGCCAGTCGTGTAAGGATAGAGATGCAAAAATCTGCCTGATCTCAAGCATTCATTAGCCAGGCCCATGTGGACTTTAGTTGCCCGGATGTGAATTCTCATTCTCATGCTTTGCTTTTCTGCCTCGCTATGTATTCTGTCTGTCTGTCTGTCTCCCCCCCCCACTTTTAAATCTAGATTTTTTTTTTTTTTTTTTTAGGTAGGGACTCTGGGTGTAGCTCAGGCTGGCCTTAAACCCACTGTGTAGCCCAGGCTGTTGTACTCATGATGATTCTCCTGCCTTAGCCTCCAGAGAGCTGGGATTACAGGCTTGTGGCACCATGTCCGACATAGCAAGACCCTATCTCAAAAAAATAAAAAAATGCCAGTGTAACTGGTATTGTTAAAAACTTTCTCAAGTCCTTTTCCAGATTTGGATAACATCCTACAAAACAAAATTAATGAATCTAGTTTAGAAGATCTAAACACATGGCAGGTGGCTGAGGAAGGAGGCAATTTCAAGGCCAGCCTGAGCAATTTAACCATTGCAAGACACTATCTCAAAAATAAATAAATGAATAAATAAATACACTCTCAAAAAGCACAGGGATATAACTCATTACAAAGGCTCTGGGTTCATTCCCCAGTACCGCCCCCCCAACTCAAACACAATGCTGATTTAATAACATAAAAATTCATGGGCTGGAGATTTAGCTCAGTGGTTCCAGCGCCTGCCTCGCAAGCGCAAGGCTCTGAGTTCGATCCCAGTAACCACATACAATGCTGGGCATGGTGACTCACGACCACCAGCAATCAATACCACATACCACAGTGCCAGGCGTGGTGGCTCATGCCTATAATCCCAGCACTTGGGAGGCAGAGGCAGGAGGATTGCTGAGTTCAAGGCTTGCCTGGGCTACATATTGAGCTGAGGGCCAGCCTGAACTACAAAACGAGACCCTGTCTCAAAAAAAAAAAATTCACAACATGTGTTTAATAAAGCTATTTTAGATTATTTTTGTTTTGTTTTGTTTTGTTTTTGTTTTGTTTTGAGGCAGGAGGATCACTGGGAGTCAAGGCCAGCCTGAATTATAGTGGGACTCTGTCACAGAAACACAAAACAAAATTAATAATTTTAATTTCTATTTGATATATGCTTTTCAAAGATAATTACTTTAATTTTAGGCCATTTTGGCATTTTTAATTATTCTATGCTTTTGTTGGTCAGAAAATATATTTATTTTTCTTCCATTTTTTCCCCTCAGTATTGGCAGTTGAACTCAGAGCCTTCATGCTGAGTGACCTATATCCTCATCTCTTTTTTGAGACACAGTCTCTCTAGGTGGCTAAGTTGTATAGGCTGGCCTAGAACTTTCAGTTCTCCTGCCTCAGCCTCCTAGAGTGCTGGGATTACAGGTGCCTTCACTATTTTTCTTCATTAAAAAAAAAATTTAGCTTTTTTTTTTGAGGCAGGGTCTCACTTTGTAGTTCAGGCTGGCTCTGAGTTCATTAAGTAGCCCAGGCAAGCCTCGAACTCAGCAATCCTCCTGCCTCTGCCTCCCAAGTGCTCGGATTACAGACATGAGCCACCACACCCAGCATTATGGGGTGTGGTACTGATTGCTGGTGGGTGTGAGTCACCACACCCAATATCATAGCATTGTGTGTGGTTACTGGGATTGAACCAGGGACCTTGCACTTGCTAGGCAGGTGGCGGAACCACTGAGCTAAATCTCTGGCCCGTTTTTTGTTAGTTTTTGAGACAGGGTCTCACTTTGTAGTTCAGGGTGGCCTTGTACTCACTGTACAGGCCAGGCTGGCCTCACCTTCCAAGTACCAGGAACACAGGCATACACTACCATGCCTGGCTTTTCATTCACTCTTGAAGACTTTTTTTTTTTTTTTTTTGAGACAGGGTCTCGCTTTGTAGTTCAGGCTGGCTCTGAGCTCACTATGTAGCCCAGGCAAGCCTCGAGCTCAGCAATCCTCCTGTCTCTGCCTCCTGAGTGCTGGGATTACAGGCGTGAGCCACCATGCCCGGCACTGACTTTTTTTTTTTTTTTACACAGAATTCAACACTGGTCATTATGCTCATTTATTTGATTAAGGATATTTTACTGTGTTTGAGTTTCCATTCTGTTGACAATTCAGCTATTGTTTTTACTTTCCTCCTGAAGTTATGATTTTTTAATAGTCTGCTTTCAAGATAATCTTGGGGTCCTCAGAGTTTGACTCTGAAGAACAGAGTTTTGGATTATTATGAAGAGTGCTGGTACAAACATGATTTCATGTGCCTTTGGGGGATGTATATGTGGATTGCTGTAGGATATATACCAAGGTGAAATTGCTCAGTCACAAGGCTTGCAGAGAACATTGCTAACCCTTCAGTATTAACCATTATTTTCATTAGCCATTACCTATTAGCTTCATATCAGTATTGGCCATTATTATTATAATTACTCCTAGTTACCATTAAGAGCTTATGGGTGAGATGAGGTGGACACCTAAGTAGTTTGAGTCTCTGAGAAAGGAAGTCCCGGAGGGATGGAGCTTCGTCCTGGACAGGACGGTCCAGCCCTGGAGGCCCATGGCCTGTTATGTGGCCTGCCATCTTGGGCTCTGTCCCAAGAGGAATGAAGGCCATTCCTGCTGCAGACAGGACCCTGGGCCACCCTCCTCCTCCTGTAGCCAGGTCACCCACTGTGCCCAGGCACTGGGGTTGTCTTAGGCTGGTACCAACAGGCCTTTCTGAGCAACTGGTGCTGAAATACCAGGTTCTCCACCAGCCAGCAGTTCTGAGAGCCTGTACCATCAGGCTGCACCATAGAGGAAAACAATTGCACACACTTCCTTGTCCAAAACATTTATTTCCAGGAAATGTTTGTATCTACACAAGGAAGGACTTTCGTGGGCTATCCAAGACCGCTGAAGTGACATCTGGTGGGGCTAAGTGGGTCGCCAGAGCCACAGAATAAAAACTGGAAATATGGTAACCACTGTGAGGCCTGAGACCAGGGTGGGGGAAGATTTCGAGGATGACCACTTGTGAGAGAAGGCAGGTGCCGGATGTGATGGGATCTTGGCTGGAGTCTGGTTTGCAGCCATTTGTCTCTGATGCTGATGTGGGAGGATAGAACGGCAACCCTTGTCCTGCTGTTCTTCGGGGACTGTATCTTCCAGCGGGCTTTGCCATTTGTTTTCCTCCCGAACCTAGAGGTGGCACTTGGTGGTCAGCAGTTCCCCTGGAGCCCCAGACACACCTGCTGAGACCCCATACCACTCTCTTGCCCAGGCCAGCGCACCTGCTCTACTCGCCGGAAGACCCGCAGCAGGTTTCCTCGAAGCACACCTTGAAGCTCTTCCTCGCTCCAGCCTCGACTCAGCAGCTCCTCTATCAGCACCGGGTACGTGGACACGTCCTCCAGCCCCTGAGGGAACCTGCGTGGCCACCAGCAGATGGTTCCCTGAGCTACCACCCTGATCTCATCCTGAAACACCCACCCTGTGGGTCTGGGTGCATTATACCCCAGCCCTGGTCAGATGTGCAAACTGGAGACTTGGAGACAGCAAGTGTTTGCCCCCACTCAACACCCTGCAGAGGAGGCTCCAAAGATTCACTGACTTGGACTTTGAAGATCTGCTTCTTCTACTGAATGCACCTCCCCTCCATCTTCAGAAATGGGCAGAGAAGATGGCCAGTTTATACCAGACACTGTTAACAATCCGCTGGGGCTGGGGCAGACATGTGGACTGGGTAGATGAGTTATCTGGTGGTTTGGCCAAATACGATGCCTTAGAGTAGGGACACTGGGCTGAAGGCAGACAGGAGATAGGAGGAAACAGGTCTTGGGAGTAGGAGATGCTAGGTGGCTAAGGCCTACAGGCTGAGGACCATGGCAGTGGTCGGGTGACTGCAAAGCAGCCCCGGGTAAGCCACAGGGCAGTACTCACTGGCTGGTGCCATCATAATCTCCGCCAATCCCGATGAATTTGGACCCAATAACTGCCTTGATGTGGTCGAAGTGATCTAGGAGATGGAGAGTAGTGTGGGGTTTCTTAGGCAGGTGGCCTGAGTCTGGACTCTTCCTGTACCCTGCAGGTCAGTTCCCTCAAGGCCTGTGGCCTGTGGCCTGTATGGCCACCTGGAATCCCTGAGGTTTGTCTTTAACTGATTCCAGCTGGCTCCAGACTGGACTTCAGGTTTGGAATGAGCCCATTTAGAATACCTATGGGGGCCATTTCCCCCCCAGATTCAACTCACCCTCCCTTCAGTCCCCTTGGGAACCCGGTGAGGACTATTTCCAGGGTTGTAGAAGAAGAAAGAGGGACACAGAGTACACAGACAGGCTCTGTAGACCTAAGGTAGGGCAGTGTGCTTTGGTAATCCCCTGGGGCCACACAGAGTCAGCACTCAGCTCTGTGTCAGGCTTCTTCCCTGTTGCCCTCAGCATGGCCGTGTGGACTTCGTGAGCCTGGCTTCACGTAACACCAGGTGCGGCTTGGAGCTGTTTATAGAGAGCACGGCGGCTCACCTGCCACGGTGGACACATTGGCTAATGGGTTGCACTGCAGCACTCCTACGGACAAGGACACCATCATGATGCCACCATTCTTCTCCTGTAAGAATAATGCAAAGAATGCTCAGCTTGGGTCCTTGAACAACCCTGTGTCTGCCCAACCCCAGGGCCATGGAGTCCTGATTTGGGAGCCAGGAGAGACTTCACCTTCCTGAGTTTGTGTGAACAGGGGAGTCTCAGCCCTGGTTTGGGCAGAAGTGTCTTGGCTTTGGGTTTGAGAGCTTGAGAAATATTTATCATCTAGAGTCACCTCCCCCACACCCACAGGATTTAAGGGTTGTGCACTGTGGGTTTGTGCGGCAGATGTTCAGCTGCGGGGTCTGAGGAGGTCAAGGGAACAGGAGCTCAAGTTTGAAACTCTCGCTTTAAGTTCCAAGGCTGGGCAGTTTCCCACCAGAAGCTGCAGGATGTCATCAGGTACGTTCCGAGAGTCATTGCATACACCCCGGGCAGCAGAGTGCGAGAAGATCACAGGTGCCTTTGACATTTCCAAGGCCCGGTGTGCCACGGCATCAGAGACATGAGACAAGTCTACCATCATGCCCAAGCGATTCATTTCTGTCACCACCTTCTGCAGGGAGAGGTTGGGAGGACAGTGTCACGGATGCATGTGCAGACATCTGCAAGGAGAGGAGAAGCATGGGCATTTTTGTAGGGTAGAGTATGAAGCAGGGTCCTTACCTCCCCAAAGCTGGTCAGCCCGCTGACATTGTTGTAGAAGAGATGCGTGTCCTTAGATGAGGTCTCTGCCCTGTGGAATGGCCAGGAAGTTTGATGGTCAGTTCTGGCTGGTGGCCTTGTTAGCCACAAGGGCCTGCAGGTCTCATCAAACCCTCCTTGCGGCCCGCAGAGCAAATGCAAGGCGAGCTGTGCCTCACAGAGGAAGGGCACTGCTGGGCTCCAGCGTTGCCCTGTGTACCTCAGAGTACCAGCCCCCCTTGCAGTCCAGGCTCAGTGCCAGACCCTAAAGTGAAAGCTTTGTCAGGGTCCATGGTGTGACCTTGGAACTGTCCCTGCCCTGTGGGCCCACACCATCTGCACTTGCTCACCAGGGTGTGTTGCAGGTGTGGGTGAGTGTGAGGTAGCGCACTCCCAGGGCGTAGAGGGTACGCAGGATGGAAAGGCTACTGTCCAGCGAGTGACCGCCCTCCACACCGATGAGACAGGCCAATTTCTGGGTGCTGTTCAGAGCTGGGGACAGGTGGGTTATGGAATTACTTTCAGAAGCTGGAGTTGTTCAGTCAAGTCTCCAACACCACTCATTAGTGCACTTACCTTCAACTGAGGTCACCAGCTCCAGCTCAGGGTAGGAGGCGCACATGCGGCGGATGAGGTCGATCTGCTCCAGGGTGAGGCGCACAGCATCCCGGTCCTGGGTCTGGCATGGGACGTAGGCCGACCAGAACTAGGGGAAAGGCAGGGGTTGGCCAGACAGGGTCTGCTTGGGAACTCCTGGGGCCTCCACAGCGGGCCTGGATGCCACGTGTGACGGATTGCTTGTTCTAGAGTACTGTCCTGCCCGCCAAGTGGCTTGGAGCAGCTCTTGCTGCTCCAGCATCTTTTTGGGTCATTATGATAAATGAGTTCTCTGTGGCTAACTTGGGATCTCAAAGGCCCCTTCCTTCCCAACATCCCCCAACGGCCATGCTGCATCACCCTGTGTGTCCCCATAGTACCTGAGCACCCACGAAGCCCTCTCTAAGCTTGTCCAGGTTGGTCTGGCCGTGGCTGAAATTGCGCAGGTTGACCTTCTGCAGTGAGTCCGGGTAAAACTGCCTCAGAACCAAGGGAAAGTCATTGTGGCTAGAAGGATATTAAGGCAGGGTCAAGGTCAGAGACAGGTGGGTGGGCCCTTTTAGGATTCCAGGTCAGCAAGACCTATCCCTGGGGACCCCCACTTCACACTGCCACCTGGGCTGTACCAAGATCTCCCCAGGCCTGGGAGGGCTTCCTCCAGAGTGGGCAGGGGGGATAGCCATGGGTAATAGCAGACAGGGTGTCTGAGGGTGGTGTGAAGGAGCCTTGAGAGCCCTGCATGCTCGGAACCCTCTTCTGCCCAGAAATGAGCGCAACTATTTGTCCTTATGTGACATTTACGCACCCGTCCACCAGTGGAAAGTCCCGCATCAGGGCCTGTGCACGTTGTCGCAGGCCCGGGCCACTGGAGGTGACCAGTGTGGTCTCAGAGGCAGGGGTGTCCAGTGTGGTGAGGGTGCCTGGTGTGGATTGGGCGTAGGTTACCGGCTGTAGCAGCAGCACTAACAGAAACAGCAAATCCAGTAGAAGCCACTGGCAGAGCGCACAGGGACCCTTGAGGTTGATGAGCTCCATGTTGTGCAGGAACGAAGCGGTGAGCAGAGGCGACAGTGGTGAGGGCCTGAGAGGGACAGAAGTCGACACGAGGTCCCAATCTTGATTCAAGCCACCCAGCGGTGCTGCCTTGCCAAGAGAGGTTGATGTCCCTGGACCCTGCCTTGGCCATGGGGAAGTCTCAAAGTCGTGCGGCTGTCGCCAGGGGGCGCCACTGCTCTCCTGCCGTCCTCTCCCAGGGTGCCCCCACAGACTGGGCTGGCAGATGGTGGGAGCTCTTGGCGAGCTCCCTTGGGCCCTCCCCTTGTCATCCTCTCCCCTGCTGGGGTGGGGGGTACAACGAGGTGGGTCTCCAGTTGCCTTTAGGGTTTGCTTTCCAAGAGCGGCGTGGAGTGTGTCTCCCACAGTGTTCTAAATTTTGGGTTTCCCTGTGCTGCCAGGTGGGGCAGGAGAAGTTGTTCTCTGGAAATAGGGAGTTAACCTCCTGGACTTTGGATTCAGGAAAGGACCCTGACTTTTCTCTTCCCTGTTTTATCATGGCCGCATGTCCATCCCCTGGGAACTCCAGCCAGGAATGGAGCCCTGGAGACTATCAGGAGAACCCTGCCCCCAAATTCCCTATCAGCCTCAGGAAAGGACTCTCTCCTCAGAATATACTCGACCTGCCCAGGACTCTCATGAAGGAACAGTAGTGTTGACAACTGTGGGAATGTCTGGAGAGGGCCAAGGAATGTTCCCTTAATAGAGCAGAACTCCAGCAGCTATTTGTGTAGAAGAAAAGCAAATAATTCCCAGCGCAGCAGAGCCCCCACCCCAGCACCTTCCTTCCTCCAAGGGCTGCAGGCTGACCCGATGCCACGACTATTCCTACCTCAGTGTGGAAGCCAAGTCAGAAGTATGGGTCCTAAGCAAAGGCCTGGATCCAGGGCTCTGTAACTACCCCTGCCTTGTCTTGTGGATATTGTGGCTTTAGCTCTTACAAAAACCTCAAAGACTTGGTTCCTTTCCTTTTTTGGTAGGCCCCACCCCATTTCCAACTTGGGGCCCCCA
Organism: Thryonomys swinderianus; assembly: GCA_004025085.1. Classification (NCBI taxonomy): domain Eukaryota; kingdom Metazoa; phylum Chordata; class Mammalia; order Rodentia; family Thryonomyidae; genus Thryonomys; species Thryonomys swinderianus. The sequence continues at coordinate 15,343 of PVIC010033090.1, forward strand.
AGCTTCCTCCAGGAATCCTCCAACACATGCACACATGCCCATATATATATGGTCACACATGCTGTCATGGAATTGCCACCCAGAGGCTTTGGGAACAGTGCCCAAAATCATTCATCCCGAGACTTGTTTCTGTTTCCTGTTCTTGCCTCTCAGCTTCTCAAGATTCTGTTGTGAATCACAAAGCTGCAAGACCAGTGCGGGAGGACCTGGACATGAATAAACATTTCCAAAGAGTCTGGAGGGTCCAAGCTACTCAGGAGGAAGAGTTCCCAGCTGGGATGTATTTAGGAAGTGTGCATTTATTGTTGCCTAGCACCTGCTGTGCAGCAGGAAGACAAATCAACAGAACTGTGCCAGGTGTGGGTCAACTCTGCCTACTACAGCTGGAGGGTTCTCTAAGTAGGCTCGTCACAGCAAGTGAGTGCCCTAGAAATCTACTTCGGATGACACCAGGCTGTGTCTCAGCCCTCCATGATTTTTGCTCTCCAAGACAGACCTGTCTTTCTTCTTCTCCACAACTGGTCCCACCATCTTATGCTGCTGAATGACAAGGAGGAGGAGAGATTCTTGGATTTGTTAGTTCCTAGGTTAAAGATGTGGGTTTGGGGATAATCAGCATGTCTGTTCCACTCCTGGCAAACTACAGGAAGTGGGTGTACAAAGAACAGGAAAGAGTTAGACAAGAACAAATAGTAGCTGCTGATAGAGGAGAGTTGGTTGGTAGTTTCTGGGTGCTATTTTGTTGTTGTTAAGGTTTTTAAAGTTTTTATTTCCAGGGGCTTCTAGCCCAATAGAGAGAGAGGTTATCGTGATTCGTTGTCTCTGGAGAAGATTAGTTGTAAACTGTATGTGGTGGTGCACACTTGTAATCCCAGTTTCTTGGGAGGCTGGAGCAGGAGAATTGGAAGTTCAAAGCCAGCCTGAGTAACATAGAGACTCTGTTTCAAAATAAAGTTAAAAGGGCTGGGGATGTGTGGAGGGAGCCGAGAGCATAGGACCCGCACACTGAGCCTCAGAGTCTGGAAAGCCAAGTCTCTCCAGGTGTAGGCGGATGAAGGACAGCGAGCTCCCAGACCACCGGCCCCTGAGGGCAACATGATGCAGTCTTTGTCTTTGGCTACTCTGCTAGTTTCTGTTCCCTAGATAGCCATGTCTGTAGGCTGTCCTGGTTTCACATGTCCTTGAGGCTAAGATATTTTCTTAAGCTCATGGAGCTGTCTCCTCCTGATAGAAGGGTTAACTGTGACTTCAGTCATGTACAAGGGAGGGCCCCCCCCCACATTTGTCTTGTTGTCCTCATGACTCTGTTTCACTGCTATAAAAATCTGTTTCCAGCCTAATGAATTTGCCATTAGCTAGCTAACCAAGCTATTGGTCAATCTCATTGTGTCCGTGGTTCGTATCCCCAGCTCCCCTCCTCTCTGGAGGAGACTCTCACAGGGATGTAACTCAGTGGTAGAGCTGTTATCTAGTATGAGTGAGGACTTGGGTTCAATTCCCAGCATCATAAGAAAAAAAATCCCATAAAACATAAAAAGATTAGTGGCAAAAGACAATGTTCCATATGTATGTGGTTACTAGGATCGAACCAGGGACCTTGCACTTGTGAGGCAGTCACTGGAACCACTGAGCTAAATCCCCAGCCCAGCAAATGTTTATCTTGCTAGGAGAGATCCAGTAACCACTAATGGATCTCCATCCCTTACTTCCACCCAGTCTTTTCTGCAACGGCCACCTTTCATTCTGTACCCTGGCCAGCCTGTCTGTCCAGTGGTCCTGGGCTCCTCTTTGAGGGAGATAACTGGTGACTTGAGTCCTATCTGTGCTCTTCCTGCAGCCAGGCTTTGCTGGATTTCAGTCCGTAGAGAGGATTCACACAAGGTCCCTAAAGCAAAGTCCAAGTGGTGTCTGACAGGTATGATGTGTTTGTCTGGGCTGTTCCTGGAGACCAGATGTTCTAGTAATTCGTCCTGGATCCACAGCCTTGGAACTTTTGTTCTGAAATTAGTTTTATGTTGATTTGTGTACCAGGAGATCATGCCATCAGCTAGGAGTGATGAGCAGACACTCTGGGGGTATAAGAGATGTATCTAGTAAGACACTCAAGGGTTTTCTTGGGACTCCACACCTCATTCCCACACTTGTGATATCCAGTTGAATGGAGAATGGCAGATTATGAATAACTCTGCTAAATCCAAGTCCTGTCTGGTGACTACCTTCTCCACAGACAGATATGGGGAAGCCTCTCTGCTCTCAGGATTTTGCTGGGATCTCTGCTTCATCCTCTCCTCTAAGTAGCCTGTGGTGATCACCCAATGCTGAGATGGCAAATGATCTCAGTAAGGCCAAGAACACTCTATTCTCACACCTGGCACCTTACCTTGGCACACAGCAGGCACACAAATGACACTGATGGAACAGAGAGTGCCCTTGGTCCAGAAGAGACTGCTGCCTCACTTCCTCCATGGAGCAAGGTCAAGCAGTAAGGGCGACTGCAGAGCATTCTTGAGACTGTGTGCCAGAGTTGTGCTACCTATTGAACATGTTTTAATCTAGCCTACAGGAAGAGTTCTTTTTTTCTCTTCTCACTAGGTGAAAAACTGGGGTAGGCAAATGACCACAGTGGTGCCCACTTGGCTAAGGAATATGGTTCCTGAAACCCCTCCACTTCCAGATACTGTCACCAGGAAGGTCCTCCAATGCCCTGCACCCATCCATTTGTCAGATATCCTGGTGTCAGAACTTTGCTGGCTGTGGAGTGAGGTGGCAGGACAAGGCTCCATGGACCACACTTGCTGACATAAACATAGAGAAGAATGGGTTGCAGAGGTACCAGATGCTGGGACCCCGCCCTTCCCCAACATCTACACAACATGTGTGATTCCACAGTTAGCCTCTAGGTCAGGCCTGTCATCTCAAGGAACAACAAGCTTTTCACAGGCAGCCAGAACTTTGGAGCCCTCCTAGTAGTGAAATGTGTGTGGGCAGCCCCCCCTCCTCAGCCTGGCTTCATGGCTCCCACAAGCAATCTTATCCTGTGAGGCTGAGTAGCTGAGCTCTTGCTGCCGCCAAATCTGGATAGGATCAAGCTGTGCCTAGAAACTTTTATCTTTACACTTTTTTTTTTCCCCAAGACAAGGTCTCTGTGTGCAATCCAGGCTGGCCTCTAACTTGAAATCCTTCTGACTCAACCTTCTGAGTGTTGAGAATACAGCTAGGAGCCATCATGGCTGGATGAGTTTTACTTTTTTTTTTTTTTGGAGACAGGGTCTTGCTTTGTAGTTCAGGCTGGGCCTGAGCTCCCAATGTAACCCAGGCAAGCCTCAAACTCAGCAATTCTGCTTCTTCTGCCTCTGGAGTGCTGGGATTACAGGCATGAGCCACCACACCCAGCATTGTGGTATGTGGTACTGATTGCTGGTGGGCATGAGTCACCATGCCCAGTATTGTTGTATGTGGTTACTGGGGATCAAACTAGGGACCTTGCACTTGCTAGGCAGGGATGGGAACCACTGAGTTAAATCTCCTGCCTGAGTTTTGCTTATTTTAAAGTTTACTGATTGCCTTCAATGGTGGTATTTTGTGTTCCTTTGCCTCTTGTCTTACCTAGTTTGGGGAGCTTCTATTCACTGACTGATTCAGTCTTCATAGTTAGAATAAGTAACTATGTTGCCCAGGATGGCTTCCAACTCAGGAGGTGAAGCAATCCTCCTGCCTCAGTTTCCCGAGTAGCTGAGTTTACAAGCTTGTACCAGAGGGTTGACTACTGGAAGCTTTTAAATATCCAGGCCCTTACCCCATAAACTCCCTTGCACTGCACTGGTATGGATGCTGGGTGTCTCTTGTATCTTTAGTTTTAGGGGAGGCTGTTTTACTCATGTTTGGTCATTGTCATCCTGACCCCTGTAGTAACTGCAAATTTACCTTAGTCACATAAAGAATCGGGGCGGGGGGTAGTAGAGGAGATGCTGTGGGGCCCCTGAGTGGCTGATGATGCCATTTCCTCTTCTGGGCTGCTGTGCTGGGTCACTCTGGGAAGCAGCACCAAACTTGTGCTATTCTTTTCTCTGCTGACCACCTCCCACTCCTCACCCTCAGGACCCACTGTTCCCTTAAATGCTGAGCAGGACAAACTCCTGGTTGACACCCACAACTCCACTGCCATGGTTTAGAAAATGGGGTGATCTTTTTACATCTACATCAGACTGTTCCCCTACCTTGCTTATATTCTTGCCACGGCTTCTTCCTCTCGCACCTAAAATGAACACTGTCCTTGCTATGGCAGACAAGGCTCATTTATTTCTTCATCATGGATAGCTCTCCTTCTTGGCCACAGTAGTCTTTGTGTTGTTCCTAGAGTCAACCTCATTTTCACTTCTGGGGTTTTTAAAACTATTTTTGTTTTACTGGTACTTGAACCCAGGGCTTTTGCATTTGACTGTATCACCAGCGCTTTTTTATTTTTTAAAATTTTTTGACAGGATTAAGCTTGTCAGTTACTTTGGCTGGTCTTGAACTTGTGATATCTGTGCCTCAGTCTCACATAGTGTTAGGATTATAGATGTATACAAGTAGAAAGCACACCTGGCTCAGGTCCTGGTGTGTGAGACAGTGTTTGGGTATATAGCTCAAGCTGGACTCGGACTCGTGATCTTCCTCTCTCGACCTCCTGAGTACAAGGTTTCCGGGCTCATACCAGTACACCTAGTTCTATGTCATGGTTTGGTGCATAGATTTCCTTCAGGAATGCTTTCCTTCCAGATCCTCATGTGAGTCCCTTGCTCCCATCACAGCTGAAATGTCCCCTCTTCACGTTCCTGACTACCCATGTAACATGACATTCTGCATCAATCTGTCCTTGCAGTGTTTTGTTGTCCTTTATAGAAGTTACAATTACCTTCTTTAGTGGTCTCTTTGAATGCAAGGCCTTGCAAATGCTGGACACTCTCCCATTGAAGTACAACTTCAAATCGTGATCTTTTATATATATATATATATAT
>PVIC010033091.1:0-20309 GCA_004025085.1 Thryonomys swinderianus
TTTAGCTCAGTGGTTCTGGCGCCTGCCTTGAAAGCGCAAGGTCCTGAGTTTGATCCCAGTAACCACATACAGTGCTGGGTGTGTTGACTCATGCCCACCAGCAGTCAATACCACATACTACAGTGCTGGGTGTGGTGGCTCATGCCTGTAATCCCAGCACTTGGGATGCAGAGGCAGGAGGATTGCTGAGTTCCAGGCTTGCTTGGGCTACATAGTGAGCTCAGGGCCAGCCTGAACTACAAAGCGAGACCCTGTCTCAAAAAAAAAAAAAAAAGAATTAGAAAAATCCTGATATTAATGCTCTTTTACTCTGATAATTTTTTTTCTCTTTTTTTGTGGGGCTGGGGATTGATTTGCATTGAACTATATCCTAAATTCTCTTTTTTTATTTTGAGACAGGGTCTTACTAACTTAACCATGCTGGGATAATATGTGTGCACCATCATGTGAAGCCCTAATGTTCTTAAATTTCCAAATAAGATAAAATATTTAATATTTTATAAAGCTTGTTTATTCTCTCCTTCAAATTTAAAATTAATTCATCAAGGGTTATATTAAGCATGTAGTGAAAATTTTAGTGAATGTACATATTTTCTTGTCTGCAGTTCCCAGTGAAAAATTATTACTTATTCTAGTTGTCTGTTCTGGATGGTGTAGAGGTATAGGGAGACTGAAAGTGACAGAATAAATGTTTTAAATTCTTTACTTCATAGAATTAGTTGCAGCTCATATCTCCACCTTTTTACCTTCAAATTTAAAATTTCTACCATATAATTACAATTTAAAAATGGTGTATTTTAGAAATAATGGGAAGGTAGTTCTAGTCATGACTTTAAAATTCAGTCTCAGTTCCAAAAGTTATATTATCCGTTTCAAAGAAAGTACCTTCAAAGTAAAATATATTTTTCTTACAATATAAATTTTAAGTCGTTGTCTTCAGATTTTATTATGATTGCTATTCACATGGTATCATGTAGTAATCAATTCTTATTTAATTCTGTTGGCACTTTTTTTTGTTTTGAGACTGGGTCTTGCTTTGTAGTTCAGGCTGGCCCTGAGCTCACTATGTACCCTAAGCCAGCCTCAACTCAGCAGTCCTCCTGCCTCTGCCTCAATCCTCAGTGCTGGGATTACCAGCGTGAGCCACCACATCCGGCATTGTGGTGTGGGGTACTGATTGCTGGTGGCCGTGAGTCACCACGCCCTGCATTGTGGTACCAGAGTACTGGAATAAACTCAGGACCTTGCACATGTAAGGCGGACTCCGGAACCACTGAGCTAAATCCATGGCCAGTGTTGGCACTTTTTGATGGATATTGAGGTAAACAGATAAAGGTGTGCTCATTCTTTCCTTTTTTTTCTATATCCTAGTGATTTTGTTAAAAACATCTGCAAGTTTAAAAATAGTTCAGATTTCTCTCCAAAAAACATTTCATGCATTTTGACTTTTTATCCCTATAAGCTTTGAAAAATCCACTCAAAAATTCAAAATGTAAGAATTTTGTCTTAAAATGTGGAACAAGTTTATTTTAAAATATTTCTTTGAGAGAAATAAACTTTGACTCTTACAAAATGTTGAGTTTACTTCTGCATGTTGTGTGCTGTGAGCAAAAGGTTAAAGATGTAAGTCTGTCATCAAGTAGTTCTGATACTGTATATCCAGCCACTCTAGAACTGATTTCTCTCTTTTTTGTTGTGCTGAGGATTGAACCATAGGCAAGTGCTGCCTTACCACAGAGCTCTCCCACACAGAAATGGTTTTAAATTTACTATTGAGATAGGTGTGAAAGGTACCGAATTATTAGACTAGTCTTTGTGTATGTAGGAAGAGTTATTCTTTTGGCATATTTTTAAGTTTTAAAATATAGTGAACTTATACAAGTTCTATTTTATAAACTTTTAGAATTAAAATTATATATCAATTTGACAAATTACTAAATATTATAATATTAGTATAAAAAACTAGTGGACCCTTGAGAAATACTGAATTAAAAAGAAAGATTAGTTGAACTTTAAGTAATGTTTATCATAGTGATTTCTACTTTCTGTACAACCAATATGTATATTTTAACGTTTTTGTTTATTGTTGTCAACCTTAAAAAATTGAAATTTGTTTTTTGGTATGTTGAGGCTTAAATATCCATTTAAAAATATTCTCAGGGAGTAAAGAATATTGTGCAATGTACTTTTACTTTAAATTTTGTACCCTCATATTTCTTTAGGAATTGATCCCCCTAATACTGTGTACAGCATGCCTACATCCTGAGCCTAAAGAAAGAGATCAGCTTCTCCACATACTTTTCAATTTGATCAAGAGACCAGATGATGAGCAAAGGTGGGTATGATTTCTTCTTTGGATAATAGCAACTTACTGATTGTTCTAATTTGACACCAAGACTGGCATTTAATCTGAATACCTCTTTTCCTTCTCAGTGTCAATTTTATCAGCACTAGAACTCTCACTGTTATGGAATTACTCTAGTCATAGAAAAAGTGTCCCAATAATAAGAAATGCATAAGAAGCCCATTCCTTCACAAACAGATAATATGAAAATTAAGAAATTTAACCTGTGAATAGGAAAAAAATCAAAAACACCTTTGAAAAGTAAGTGCTGGTAGGCATAGTTGTGCATGCCTATAATCCCAGCACTTGAGAGGTTAAGGCACAAGAATTGCTGAGGTTGAAACAAGCCAGGGCTACATAGTGAGTAAAGGCAGGCCTAACCTAGACCTGTCTTCAATAAAAAGTAATACATGTAAATCATCAGATCAGAGTCTGCTGTCTATTATAATTACCAACAGTTTTCATTGTTTGAATCTTTGAAAAGGGATTCTATATCTTCCTAAAATGTTAATTACTCCTCATGATCATTAGACAGATACAAATAATGAAAGATATTACTTAAATTAGCTTGTATTTTTGTGAACTAATGCACATTAAAATGATACTATATTTTCACATACTTATTCTTTCTGTGTTTGTGTGTGTGTTCACATGTGCCCTACTAAGGGTTGGACCTAGAATCTCACATATGCTAAGCCGGCACATTGGCACTGAATTGCATCCTCAGCCCTTTTTATTTTGAAAGCATTTCTCTTAATTGCCCATGCTGGTCTAAAACTTGGCATCCTCCTGCCACAGCCTTCCAAGTCTCTGGGATTATAGGCATGCACCTCCACCCGTGCCTCAGACTTTATCTCTTTTTAAAAGTACAATACAATCCCCTCTGAAAATTGTTAGGTAGTTCATTTTGATATGAAAATTCTAACATTTTTTTATTTCTAGTGGAGAAAAATTTTCTAGTAATTTGTGATTAGTTTATGTTCCAACTCTCACTCTAAGGGAGAGCAAGCAAGTATCATGAAAGTCTTAATTGAAGCCTTATAGGTCATATAGGTAAGTTGTATATTTGCTAGAAAACTCTTTCTTTGCCTTCCAAGTCCAACAGGCCATAGCCAGTGGCATAACAAATTAGTATGCATAACCAGTAACCCCTCAGACATTTATTTTACCCAGATAAAACATAACTTCTCTAAGGGAGAAACATCTTTACAAAAGTTTGACCTTATATGCCAACATTCTCAATATTGTGGTTTTTTTTTTTTTTTTTTTTTTTTGAGACAGGGTCTCACTTTGTAGTTTAGGCTGGCCCTGAGCTCACTATATAGCCCAGGCAAGCTGCTGCGAACTCAGCAATCCTCCTGTCTCTGCCTCCCTGAGTGCTGGGATTAAAGGCGTGAGCCACCACACCCGGCACTGTAGTATGTGGTATTGATTGCTGGTGGGCGTGAGTCACCACGCCCAGCATTGTATGTGGTTACCAGGATCGAATTTAGGACCTTGAGTTTGCAAGGCAGGCGCTGGAACCACTGAGCTAATCTCTGGCCCCTCAACGCTGTTTTTGATGAATGTGAAGACCTATGAAGACAAAGAGTAAAAACTTGTTAGATTTTAAGGTTCTTCTTAAGGCTTACCTTATAATGATATGATTTTCATAAAAAACAAGTTTTTTGGGTTTTTTAATCAGAAAAAAATAGGTACTAGGTTAACATCTTTTGATGTTTCCTTCCCAATTTGGAACTTACTGTACCGTGTAGACATAGAAAAGTATTTTTTTAAAAACTAAGGTATAAGCACAAAGCATTTGTCTCCCATCTAAGAACTAACCAGGCCTGACCTGCCTAGCTTCTGAGATAGATGAGATTGGGTGAGTTCAGGGTGGTATGGCCATATATAGCAAAATGGATTCATGAGAAAGAAATTTAGTAATCAACCATTAAAGCACTTGAATATTTTTCTGTTACTCTGAGGTCACTGAATGAAGCTGGACTAGGAAGACCAATCTAAGACCCTGATCATTTTCATTTTGAAGAGAATATGTTTCAGTTGGCTAGAAAGTAGTAGGCACTAAGCCAGCCATTAGTTTGTATAATAACCAAGTCAGTTGGTTATTTCTGCCCTCCATCAGTCTCCTGTGAATAGTTTTTCATCTACTCCAATGATGACAAAACTGTTAGAGCTTTCAGTCATAGACAGTTTGCTTTATTACAAGTGCCATAGGTTCTTTACCATTAATATAGTCAGAGAATAATATTCCCAGTAAATAAGGAATACTATATCGAGAAATAGACAAGTGGTATCTTTTTTTTTTTTTTTTGCTGTATCCTGGATCGAACTCAGGCCCTGTGCTTCCAAGGTAGGCACAGTACCCCTCAAACTTAATCCCCAGGTAGTATCTTTCTTTATTAAGCCCTGTAATCTTTGTAAGAAATTACTCTAGAATTACAGAGCACTTTTTACTTTTTATATACTATACTTGATTAAGTATCCAGCCCTCACAACTATTATCAGATAAATTCTCATCATTGTCCAGAGTGCTGGACACTAAGAAAAACAAATTTAGATTCAACAGACTTACATTAAATTACCTCTGTGATATATCTGAAATATCTTGGTAGTGAAGCTTTTGATTACACCTTTTCTTTTCCTCTCAAATTGGAACTGGTTCAGTTCAATAAACAAAAAACCAGAAGTAATATAAGCCTCACAATAATTCCACTAAACAAGCCAAGCATGATTGTTTATGCCTGTAATCCTAGCACTTAGGATGCTCAGGCTGGAGGATTCCAAATTTCAGTCCAGCCTGGAATATATAGAGTTCATTGATGACCCTATTCCCCAAAAATAATAATAATTTTGCACTATACACTGAAAATAGCAAGAATTCAGAAGTATATGTTGAAGAATGATTACCCAAGAGAGAGATACATTTTTAAAATTGTATTAGTGCATGTTTATAGTACATAATGATCATATTGTAGAGAATATATGTACATAATATCTTGATTTTTCCCCTTCCCTCTACCCTTTTTTATTTTGCTAGTATTACAGTCATTTATTTATCTTATAAGTCATTATAAAATTAATTATATACAGATTAACAACCAGGCCCAAAATACATAAGATAGGCCCAAAATACATAAGATAATTATACTAAATCAGGGTGCCCTTTTACATACATTGTACCAGAAGGGAGGGCAGAGATCAAGGTGATTTCTAAGAAAAGGGGACACATTTTGATAAAAAAATTATGATAAATATCTATATTTACCTCAAAAAATTAAAACTTAAAGAGCAGCTGTACAACTGTGAGACAAGAAATTAGGACATGAAAAACTAACAGAATAGTCAGATCTGACCTGTGATTTCATGGCCTGGATGTATGCGTAGAACACCCTCAGAGCCCTGGGTAGGATGGCCTGGATCTACTGTCAGAAGGACATTAAAAAGTGGCAGCCATTGACCTTGTTATCACTGTCTTACAGTGGCTTGCTCTGCATGCAGGGCATATTTTCTCTCTTCTTCAGAGTTTGCTTCCTCTTCTTTCCACTTCTTTTTTTTTTTTTTTTTTTTTGCTTTTGAGACAGGGTTTCGCTTTGTAGTTCAGGCTGGCCCTGAGCTCACTATGGTGCCCAGGCAAGCCGCAGCGAACTCAGCAATCCTCCTGCCTCTGCCTCCCGAGTGCTGGGATTATAGGCGTGAGCCACGGCATTGTGGTATGCGGCATTGATTGTTGGTGGGCGTGTCTCCATGCCTAGCATTATATGTGGTTACCGGTGATCGAACTCAGCACCTTGCGCTTGCGAGGAAGGCGCCGGAACCACTGAGCTAACCTTCCGGCCCCTTCTTTCCACTTCTCTTTCGTTTCTACTACTACTTTTACCTTAAGTAAATGTCAATCTTTTATGTTCAACTGAGCCATCTAGTTCTTTGAACAGGACAGCAAGATTCCAGAAAGGAGCATTGTGCACTCCACCATCCAATAACAGCTGTGAGCTTGAACAAACTGTTCTGATGGGTGGGTGTAAGTGGACTAAGCACCAGTTGGATAAGAGAATGTAGTTGAATGTTTTATTATTTATTTTTATCTTAATAAAAATCAGTTTTGCTTATACCTTGTAAAATAGTAGAATTACACTTTATGATTTGGTCGCTGTATAATTTTATTACGTGGTTTTCTGATTTACAGTTTTCATTTCTTCTAAGAATATTGGAAAATCATAAATAAGTGAACCATGAGACAAATCAAGGTCAGAATTAAAATGCAAGGAGCTCCTCATCAATGAGTGCACACATGAACTGTCCTGTGTAACAAACTTCTCTTTCCTGCCCTTGTCCTATATACCTAAGAGCAAATGGAGGAGCCAGCCCAGGTTAACCTACACCAGCAGCCCTCACAGCCTGATCAAGTAGGAGCAAGGGAAATTAAATCACTGTACCATTTGTTTCAGTCTGAAAAATAATCTAAGGACAGTTTGGTGGTCGGACAAAGTAGAGAAGGAGGAGTGTTGATTAAGAGAAGAATAGCTCCCAGTTAATAGGGAGGGGCCAAACGTGGATTACTTAGACTCCTTGTCTAGGAGTTTTTATATACCAAGTAGTGCCTAGGGTTCAGACAACTCTGAGTCAAACTAAGATCACCTTATAGTACTAAAATAAGCTTACTTAAATAAGAAATGGACCTGTGAGGAGTTGAGGCATGTAGTAAGCTTCTATCTGCAGGTTTCTCTTGGCTATCCAGCATGGTTCTTTAAAAGAAGAAAGTAAGAAGGAAAAAATATTTTTCATGTATCAGTAGGAGCAAGACCATCCATCTGTTACCGGCTTATTAGGTCCCTGAAGTTAATTATCCACCTGGTTCTTACTCTATTATCTCTTGACCTCAGGTTCCTGCTCATCTGATCAAGGCCTGGTCATCTTGCTACCTTGGATCCAGAGCCTCTCTAGCTGCTTGCTATCGTCTCCCTGACTTGCCTGTCTGTAATAGTACTGAAAGGAAAATTTGTATTTTACTTTCTCCTAGAAAATTACATTCCCTATCTTGATAGTTTAATAATGAAATACCATTTATTACATTTTTATTTTAGATTCACAAGGCAGTAACCCAAATTATAGAGCCAGTTTTGTTGACAACTGCCACCTGGTGGTAGAAAGTACCTATTTGCTTTGCTTCAGGTCAAGTAAACCAGGAATTAAGCATTTTATGTACACATTTAAATCTACTTTCACTTTACAGAAATTTAACATTTTACTAAAATAGACTTATCAGTTAATGGTACGCCATATAATATAAACCGCATGAACAAAGCAAAAGTTTTAAGTTAGCATATATAATAAGGAATTTTTCCTTAGAATTGTAGGTTCTTCATTAGCATCCTAAGAAGAATTTAAGTTTATGCTCAGTAGTGGCATGTTTGTCAGTTCTTTGAATTAGCACCATGTTTCAATCAGGATTACTTATATTCAAATAATCTTATTTTTACTACAATAGGAAACTGTTTCCAGGACTATTCATAATTTGTAGGCCATCTGACCTTTTCTGTTTTGAGCTACATTTATAGAATGTTGAATCTTAACTCTTAAATTTACTTTAAGGGGTCCAATAGTTTTTCCCACTGAAGTTTACACATCTTTAGTATAATTTTTGTAACTCATGAATTGAACTTCTATACAAATGTCTATATATATTCTGTGTGTGTGTATCTTTTAAATGCTTAAGTCTTAAGAAAATAGAGTAATTAGAATCATGAAAAATTTATGGAACACACATGTACACATATATACATATATGTCCCTTATAGTGAGGGCAAAAACTGATCAGATTAGAAGAGGAAGCAGATAGTTAAAGTAGCTCAGAAATTTCTTGTCCATTTTCTTCTTATTTGCACTCACAAAAAGAAGAAAACAGAAAATAAATAAAAATGGTGAGACTGACATAGGATAATATAAATATAAAAGAGACTTGTGTAGATAAAAATTACAAGGACTGGGCCGGAGGGTTAGCTCAGTGGTTCCGGTGCCTGCCTCGCAAGCTCAAGGTCCTGAGTTCGATCCCCGGTAACCACATACAATGCTGGGCGTGGAGACTCACGCGCACCAGCAATCAATACCACATACCACAGGGCTGGGCGTGGTGGCTCACACCTGTAATCCCAGCAATTGAGAGGCAGAGACAGGCGGATTGCTGAGTTCGAGGCTTGCCTGGGCTACATAGTGAGCTCAGAGCCAGCCTGAACTACAAAGCGAGACCCTGTCTCAAAAAAAAAAAGAAAAAATTACAAGGACTGAGATGAAAGTGTAACATGGTAGTGGCCTTAGACATGGGGTTCAGTCCCCAACACCACCTAAGAGTTGTAAGAACCTGCTGCAGTGTACAATAAAGACATATTGGGTCATTTTGCTCTTAATTTAATTTACTGAGACATAGCAATGAATAATGCCTAAATTTAACTCTTTTTAACCCTTGGTTCCTGTTGTGCTTTCTAATCAAATACAAGTCTTTGTTTCTTGTATTATTTTTCAGGCAAATGATACTGACAGGTTGTGTGGCATTTGCACGTCATGTTGGACCCACACGTGTGGAAGCTGAACTTTTACCACAGTGTTGGGAACAGGTAAATTAACCCTATTGGGTGTTCCTTTAGCTCTTGTAACTCCTTATATTTTCCTTTTTCAGTTATATTAGCAAATTGATTGGTAGTAAATTATGCTACTATTTCAGTAGTTTTAGAATAATGATTTAATAGTACTTCAGACTGCTCTGGGATACTTTGTTTATTCATTTAACAAATATTCATGAAATACTCATTCTAGTGTGAAGGGCTAGTAGTTTATCACTGTGTGATAAACAAAAGACAGACACCTCCTAGTCAGGTGATAAACAAACACAGATATGATGTGCTATGATATGACTGTAGTAATATATATTAGGAAAAAAATTAAGCAGAAGTATTAGAGGAGGATGAATAATGTTCTGCAAGAAAAGATGATGAGAGAAGAGATGTCTCAGGAAAGCACTTTTTAGGAATTTCAGTGAATTAAGATACAAGTACGAATGTACTAAAGTGGGAATGTCCTTGATACGTTCTAGGAAGATCTGGTTGCATGCATGTAAATAGAAATACGTACTGAATACTAGTATATATTATAGATAATGTGGTATCTAACATATACATCTTTGATGTGGGACGTTTATGTACTTACAATTTAACCCATTATTTTACTGATAATACTTTTAATTATATATTGAATTTTAACTTTATAGCCCTGTGCAGAACTCAGAATTACTGAGTTTCTAGGCTTACAGTTTGGGTCATTAAACTTATTTTTCCATTGTAAAATAAGGGATTTTCTCTTATGAAGACCAATTAAAAGGCTTATTTAAAGGCTTATTTATAGTAGTGCAGTCATTTATCTTGCAGTATTGGTCTCCGTGAATCACTAAAGAATAATCATTTGGAATTCTAGCCCTAATTTCTTTGGCATTCATTTTTTATTAAAATATATTGGAGCCACCAGATTCAATATGTAAAGTGAACAGTGTATATAGTAATAATTACCTGACAATTCCATGCATCATCCATATGTTATAGTGCATACAAATATAGGATGCTTAAAATTAAGGTTAACTTGGATATAATGTACATAACTTTGAATTTTTTTAATTCTATGCACTTGTGCCTGTTTAATTTTTTATAGTTTTTACTTTTTGCTCAAATAAAATAGTTTGCTTAAAGTATACTGTTCAGTGGAATCAGTATATTCACAGAGTTGTGTATCTGTCACTACAATCCATTTAAAAGAAATTATTTATTTATTTTTTAACCAGGAATTGAACTCAGGAACTTGCACTTGCAAGGCAGGCACCAGAACCAGAACCAAATCCCCATCTCTATTTTAAAATATTTTTACCACTCCTAAAACAAACAACCTACTTACTGAATGTTGTAGCTTTTTTCTGTTAAGATTATGTTTTAGCTATTTGTTTCTCATGGATAAAGTTTAGAATTAGCTAGTCAATTTCTATAAAGAAGCTACTAGAATTTTGATAAGTAATGCATTGACGCTGTAGATTTATCTGGAGAATATTTCTATCCTAACCATATTAACCCTTGTAGTCTGTAAATGTAGGATGCCTTTCCATGTATTTAGGTCTTTTGAAATTTCTTTCAACAGTGGTTTGTACTTTCCAGAATGTATGTCTTCTACCTCTGTTTTATCTGTGCCTGTTTTCTTCTTTTGATGCTATCATATAGAGAATTGTTTTTTAATTTTATTTTCAGTTTGTTCATTGCTGTCACATAGAAATATAATTGACCTTTGTGTGTCCATTTAATTGTGATAACTCATTGAACTAGACTAAGGGAAAACAAAATGAAACTTTATGTATACTATACTTTGACATTCAACGCATTTTGCTTTTAAGATGACTGTATCTGAATTAAATTTAATTCAGAGATATCAATTATAAATATCTCTATTGCCCACCTCTTCTACAACCTGAATAAATGTGGATATCAGGCATCTGTCTATCCACCTACCTCTAATTTGTTGCCCAAGAGATTACTATATAATTTCTTTTCTTAATTTTAGGCATCCAATACATTATTGAATTATGTCACCTTTTCATATGGAAATATGAGAACAGATATACTTCCTTTCCAGTCAAAGAAAGATTTATATTCTATGAAGAAGACATATGGGAACAAAGCCCAGTATGTGTCACTTTTTTTTGTTATTTTTTTGTTATGGTTCAGTGTAGTCATCACAATAACAAAACACCATCATTTTATATAGACAGATAGTAATGAAGCCTTGTTTTTAAAAAGAAAAGTATAGTTCTAGTTAAGCTGATTAAATCATTGATTAATTTACTTTCTAAAGCTTAAGTAAAAGGGAAGACTGAGACATATTATTGACCATAGATCTAGAAGCCAGATTTTTTAAATTTAAAAGTGTACTACTGTTGATAGGAGTAGGTCTTGGTTTCTCCTGACATTAGTCTAATCCTAGGAAAGCAATAAGCTCTAGACATTTTTTGCCACATTTTCAGCTAGGCTTTCCCCCATCTTTCCCCCTTTACCATTTGATCCCTGTGTCGTATTTAAACTCTCTTGATTTCCCTTATTCCTGATCTAGGTATAGTCACATAGAGATTCCAAAAAATGGAAAAGGAAGAAACTTTATTGCATTCTTAACAGGATTTGTGGTGAACATAATTTTCTGTTGGAAAGAAAAAGGGTTTTTTTATGCTTTTTTTTTTCCTCTAGATTAATCACAAATACCCAGAAAGACGACTACTTGTGGCAGAATCCTGTGGAGCATTAGCACCTTACCTTCCTGTAAGAATTGTCTTTTTCTCTTTAGAGCACTTTTTTCTTTTTTAATAGTAGGGGAACCTTTTTCAAATGGCATACATTGAAATTCAGACTCTTTTAGACATGCTATTTTAATAAGGGAAACAAATGAGCCAAAAGGAAAGGGTTCACATTAGTACATTATTGTGTTGTAGGCAGATAAGTATATTACCACTGATTTTGCATTTATGTGAATATATGCAAACTATATAAACAATTCTCAGATAGGGGGTCTAAGGAATCTGCATTGTTTTTGAAACCTTTTTTCCAAGAGGCTCATGATGTGAAAATTATTTTTATAATCATACATTTGTAGTGTCAGTGCAAAAGTGCTCATACACTACACTATCCAGATAAGTAGCCTCCTAAATGAGAATTAATATGATTGAATTCTTTACTGCCATTGCATCACAGCCAATTTTATTTAAAAATCTTGTTGGGTCAGTAGAATTATTAATTTTATAAAATTTTGGCCCTTGCATCTTTGCTGTTTATAAGAAAAACATTTATATAATTGTTATACACTTATGAACTAAACTAGCCTCTTTCTGATCCTGTAAACTTCAAATCTTTTTTTTAATTGAATCCTTTATTGGTACAATTTATATACATCTCACAATCACATATAACATTGGGGAATTTGTACCAGTATATGACACAAATTAATTCTCATTTTTACCTATATCCCTACCCACCCCCTATATACATGCTCTTTTATTTTCTTTCTGAATCATATTTATTCCTTCCCCTTCAAATCTTATAAATACATAAAGATTTCTTTATGATGAGATTAGTAGATTTTTTAAATGATATGAAGTGTCAGTTTTTTAAAACAGCTCTGACTTTTGATTGATTTTTTTCCCAAGTGAATAATGCATGGGTTAAAATAGAAACATTAAAAAATTTAGGTGTTGCCAGGCATGGTGATTCACACAATCCCAGCACTCAGGAGGCTGAGGCAGAAGGAGCACTGTGAATTTGAGGTTAATCTAGGCTAGTTCTAGACCAGCTTAAACTAGTACATGCCTTAAAAACCAAAATAAAAAAATTGAAAATTCTACGATGTACCAATAGTACGTATTATCCATTAACTATATTTTTATATAAGAAAACTATTAAAATACTCCTTTTTAAATGTACTTTTTCCATGAGATCATATATTCCTTAAATATCTCTATTTTTTTTTTTTTTTTTTTTTTTGGAGACAGGGTCTCGCTTTGTAGTTCAGGCTGACTCTGAACTCACCATGTAGTCCAGGCAAGCCTTGAACTCAGCAATCCTCTTGTCTCTGCCTTCCTAGTGCTGGGATTATAGGCATGAGCCGCCACGCCCAGCACTGTTAAATACCTCTATTAAAACAACGTATCACAATAAAGGGATTGCAAAACAATGTCTTTTAAGTTAGACATATAAAAGATATTAGAACTAAGTTCTATAAATAGTATAAAAATATTTCTTATATGAACATATAATGAGCTTATTTGTTAAGTAAAGAGATTGAAGTAAAGAGATTGAACTTGAGGCTTTAACACTGAGCTCTATGCCCTGCTTTTTTTAGATTTTGAGATACAGAATTGCTAGTTGAATTTAATAATTATGTATGCATATTATCCAAAGTTCTATATGATACTTATCAATTTTTAAATTAATAAGAGATTTGTGCCAGCCAGAGATTGGTAGATACTTACTAGAATCTTCTCCTAAGTCCAGAACTGAGAAGAGAGTGAAGCCGCATCAATTATTTTAATTTAAATCTTGACACACTACAACCTGTCTACCAAACTTATGCCACAGCCTATTTTTTAAAGAAAGTTTTATTGGAATCCAGCTTATATATATCTATCCATGGCTGTTTTGCATTTTGGTTTTTTGTTTTCCTTTCAGCACTGTAGCTTGAACTCAGGCCTTTGTGAGAGCTACTTCCTCAGCTCCTTTATTTTTTTGAGACAGGGTCTTGCTCAGTTGCATAGACTAGACTTGTAATCTTGCTTCATTAAATTAGGTTATAAGAATGGAATTGTACAATATTAGCAGAGTTATTTAGTTGCATTTACTCTTAATCTCATGTTCTTTGGTAAAGAATGAGAAGCCAACTGTAAAGTGATTCTTTTTAGAAAACAAAATTTATGATGTATGTTTTTATTTGGAAAAAGAAAGAATAGCCCACAGTCTCACTCCAAATGGGAGTTTATTTCTCTAGTTAAAAGTAAATCTTCAGAAAAAGAAAGCAAAAAACCAAAAGCTTCCTTTCCCTGAAGTCATTCTCTCAGTCTATCCACTGCTAATCTTTTAATTCACACTCATAGGAAATAGAAATTAATGTATATACCAGATTGTATTTTCATACCTTTTCAAAATTGAAACTCAAATTAATTAAATATAATATTCTACTACCATTCCTGTATATAAATAGTACTGACAGATTCTTTTATGTGTATCAGTACCTTTGTAATGTTTCTCATTGTTAGAATCTCTACATTTTACTTTTGCAGCATTTATATATTTTCATTTTGACAGTATTAAATTATCTCCAACCAAAATAGCAGGAATTTATACTTCCAATAATAGTGCATTAGAGTTCTTAATTTCCCATACATTCACCAGGAGCTGTCAACAGGAGAAAATTGACATCTTGCTGTTGTAATAAATGATATAAATAAATGTGAGTGTGAGCATCCTGGTAGTTACTGTTTTTAAGACTAAAATGAGCATTGCTTGCTCTCAAAGAATAAGTTAGCTATTCTGATTTGCTATTAGAAGACAAAGCACTAGTAGCAATAATGTTTCTTCAGAGAAGAACAGCAGAATCTGTATACTTAAGTTTCTCCATGTGCTCATGGCTTCTCTAGAGTAACACCTGACCTTTCCTATTGGAGTCTCTATAGGTTATACAACTAATGACAGTCTCAGCCCAAATCACTGTGAAGGAAATATGCACCTGAAGCTTCCTCAACTCTCTTCTTGCCTGGTAATAATACCAAGCAAGAATTCCTTGTAAGATACTGTGAGTCATATTTAGGAAATGTTTAGCATAAAAAGTAAATAAACAAGGTTGTGCCAAAAAGTAGATTCAGCCTAAAAGTGTGGAAAATTTGCTTACCTTTATTTTTATTTCTAAAAAGTCAAAACCAAAGCAACACTTTTAAAAAGTATTTGGTGAGCATTGGTTTACATACTATAAATTTATGAAAATAGCCATCTCCTTTATATTATTCTATTACATATAAAATTTACCCAAGACAATTTACATTTAAAAATTTTGTAAACTGACTGAATTATAGTAGTAGTACAAAGTTGAGGGAGGTGGCACAAATTTGAATATCAGGAGCTGTTCGTTTTAACCTCAAGCATTAATTAACACAAAACATTCCCTTTCTTTCATTCTTGTTTTTCTTTCTTTCTTTCTTTCTTTCTTTCTTTCTTTCTTTCTTTCTTTCTTTCTTTCTTTCTTTCTTTCTTTCTTTCTCTTTCTTTCTTTTGACAGAGTCACACTACATAGCTCAGGCTGGCTTTGAACTCACTATGTAGCCTAGGCTGGCCTCAAAATTGGCAGCAATCCTGCCTCAGCCTGCCAAGGGCACGGTTTACAGGTATGCACCACATGCCCAGACTTAAATACATTTTCAATTTATTCTCTAAAAGCCAATAGTGTAGTGGGTTTTCTGTGATATACAGCATCCTATAGGTTCTCCCCATATGATGGTAATACAGTCTATTGAAAAAAGCATACTATTTTTCTTTTCCTGAAGTGTATATACATTTTTTGGCAGACTGTCTATAAAGCATTTTGAGAAATGATTAATTCTGAATTTAGGGTATATATTATTACCTCTAGAAAGGGAGTGTACTGGGAAAGACTTAGGGAGAACAGTATTTTGGGTATATTCAACGTTTTATGATTTCAAAAATAAAGATTTGAAGCAAATACAGCAAAATGTTAGTGTCTGTTTCTGGGTTTTGAACACATGGGTATTTGTCATCTGTTAGTGTCTGTTTCTGGGTTTTGAACACGTGGGTATTTGTCATTATTAGCTACACCTTTTTGCTTTAGTGTAAGTAGTAAATACATTTTGATTATTTTCAGAAAGAAATCCGTAGCTCCTTGGTTCTCTCCATGTTGCAACAGATGTTAATGGAAGATAAGGCAGATTTGGTAAGAGAAGCTGTCATCAAAAGCCTCGGAATCATCATGGGATACATTGATGATCCAGACAAGTATCAACAGGTGTGTTTTTCCAGTGACTCTCTTTTCCCCATTATAAAATTACTGATGATGTTATAAAACTTTGATATATAATCTATCTTAGGGATGACAACTGTGCCAGAAAGGTAGCTGCCTGGTTTCAATCTGGCAACTCAGAGAAAAGACTGTTGTGATTTCTTTTGTTTGTTTGTTTTTACTATCAAATTTCATCTTTCTTTTATTTATTTCCCCCTATCCTCCTTTTACCTTTTCATTTTGAACATTTTCTTCCTATTTTTCAATACCTAACATACATTTTGGCATTCATCTATACCTTTAGTTTCTCATACTAGAAATGATATAGTATTTACATATCTGTATTCTATGTATATCACTTACGAGTATGTACTCAAGGTACCTCCACTTGAGTATAAATGACTCAAATTTGTCATTCTTGAATGTTTAGTAATACTCCATTTTATTTTTTTTAAAAAAACACATCTTCTTTATACAGTCCTCAGGTGTTGAGCATTTGGTCTGCTTCCCAGATATAGCTTTTACAAATTGAGCTGCTATAAACATGGGTGCACATATGTCACTGTGTTATGATTCTTTTGATTTATGTGTATACCTAGCAGGGAAATAGCAGGGTCAAATGGGATCTCTAATCCTAGATTTTTAAGGAATCTCCATGCTAATTTCTATAGTGGTTGCACCAGTCTACATTCATACCAACAATGCAGAAGGATTCCTTTCTCCCTGAAGCCCCACCAGCATTTGTTGTTGATTGATTTCATGGTAGCACCTATTCATTGTGGAGAGATGGCATCTCAGTGTTGTTTTCATCTGCATCTCTCAGATGACTGATAATGTTGAGCATTTTTTCATGTGTCTTTGCTGCCTTTTTCATCTGAAAAAAATGTTCATTTTAGATGAGCCTTTAAATTTGGAGATACTGATTTTTTAAAATTCTTTGTATATTCTAGATAGTAGTCCTTTGTCTGAAGAGCACCTGGTAACACCTTGTAGGTTGTCTTTTCACTCTGTTGATGGTTTCTCTTGGTGTACAGATGAGATCCCAATTTTTCATTTTTCCTGCTAGTTCCTCTGCTGAGGTTTGTTCATAAAGACTTTCCCTGTGCCAATGTCTTCAAGAGTTCTACTTAACTTTAACTTATCTTCCAGGAGGTTTGGTGTTTCTGTTTTAATACTTAGGTCTCTGACACACTTTGAGATAGTTAGTTTGGTGCCTGGTGAAAGGGATAGTTCTAGCTTTAGTCTTTGGCAGGTTGAGACCCACTTTTTTCAAAAACATTTATTAAAGAGGCTATCTTTTCTCAATTGAGGCTATTTGGCTCCTTTGTCATAGATGAGGTGGCTACGTATGTCTGAAGTTGTCTGTGTGTATTCTGTTCTATTCTGTTGTTCCTCTGGTCTGTTTCTTTGTCAGTACCATGCTATTTTTATCACAGTAGCTTTGTAGTATCATTTCAAGTTGGGGATTGTAGTACCCCTTTGCCATGACTTTGTTGCCTAGAATTGCTTTTGCTACTCTAGGGCTCTTCTGGTTCCAGATGGATTTTTGGATCATTTTCTCTAACTGTGAGATATGCTGCTGGAATTTCAATTAGGATTGGATTAAATATATATAGGTTTGATAGTATGGCCATTTTCACATAATTGGTTCTTCCTACTGAGGAGTAAGTGATGTCTTTCCATTTTCTGATAGCCTCTTTGATCTCTTTTTTCAGAGTGCTGTAGTTTTCAGAGAAAAGGTCTTTCACTTCCTTTGTTAGGTTGATTTCTCGATATTTCATTTTTTGGAGTACTACTATGAAAGTTATTTCTGTCTCAATGACTTTGTGTATAGGAAGGCTGTTGATTTTTGAACACTTACCTTGTATCTAGCTATTCTACTAAATTTGCCAATTGAGTTTAGGAGTCCTTTGAATGAGTTTTTAGGATCTTTATAGAGTATCATGTCATCAGCATATAATGACAGTTTAACTTCTTCCTTTTCCATCCTTATTCCTTTCATTTCTTTTTCTTGTCTAATTGCTGTAACGAATGTTTTCAGAACTATATTGAACAGGAGTGGTGATAATGGATATCCTTGTCTTGTTCCTGATTTTAGTGTGAAAGGTTCCAGTTTTTCATTATTTAGTATGATGCTGGCTATTGGTTTTTCATAAATACCTTTTATCATGTTCAGATAAAGACCATGTCTTCCAATTTTCTGTAGGATTTTAATCATGAAGGGTATTGGATTTTGTCAAAGGCTTTTTCTTCATCTATTGAGATTATCAAATGGTTTTTGTCCTTAAATCTGTTAACATAGTGTACTCTACTGATTTACATAAGTTGAGCCATCCTTGCACCCCTGGGACAAATCCAACATGGTCATAGTGTATGATCTTCTTGGTGTCATTTGTATTCTGTTTCCTAGTATCTTATTGAGGATTTTTGCATCTATATTCATTAGAGAGATTGGCCTATAGTTCTCTTTCCTGGTTGTCGTTCTCTGCTTTTGGAATCAAGGTAATAATTGCTTCGAGGAATGAATTTAGGAGTCTTGCATTCCTTTCAATTTCGTTAGAGAGTTTGAAAAGTAGTGACATTAGCTCTTTAAACTTCATACAGAATTCAGCATTGAAGACATCAAGACCATGACTTTTCTCTGTTCATAGGTTTTTAATTACATTTTCAATTTCATTTATTGATATTGGGTTATCATTTTTATATCTTCTTTGTTCAACTTTAGAAGTTCTTATGTACCTAGGAATCTGTCCATTTCTTCTTGCTTTCTTATTAAAGTACACATTTTTGAAGTAGATGTTGACTGTTGGATTTCTCTTGGATCTGTTATGGTTTTTCCCTTTCCATTCATAATGGAAATGAAATCCATTCATAATGGATTTCAGTCTTTTCCTTCCTTTTTTTTTTTTTTTTTTTTAAACAGGATCTTGCTTTGTAGTTCAGGCTGGCCCTGGGCTCACTGTGTAACCCAGGCAAGCCTTGAACTCAGCAATCCTCCTGCCTCTGCCTCCAGAGTGCTAAGATTACAGGCATGAGCCACCACGCCCAATATCATATCATTGTATGTGGTTACTGGATTAAACCAGGAACCTTGTGCTTGCTAGGCAGGCTGGGGGACCACTGAGCTAAATCCCAAGCCCTACTTTCTTCCTTTTTTTTTTTTTTTTGACATAGGGTCTCATTTTGTAGTTCAGGCTGGCCCTGAGCTCTCTATGTAGCTCAGGCAAGCCTCCAACTCAGCAAGCCTCCTGTCTCTGCCTCCCGAGTGCTGGAATTACAGGCATGAGCCACCAGGCTCTGCACTGCCTTCTTCCTTTTTGTGATAAAGTTGGCTAAGGTTTATCAACTTTGTTTATTCTTTCAAAGAACCAACTCTTCAAATCTTTTGAAACAGAGTCTCACTTTGTAGTTCAGTCTGGTCCTGAGTTCACTATGTAGACCAGGTAAGCCTCGAACTCAGCAATCATCCTGCCTCTGCCTCCTGGGTGCTGGGATTACAGGTGTTTACCACCACACCCAGCACATTGATTTTTTTTTAAATCATTCTCTTAGTCTGCATTGCATTTATTTCTCCTATGATCCTTATCAATTTCCTCCCTTTGGTTTTGCCTTACTCTTATTTTTTCTGGAGTTCAATGTTTAATATTAGGTTGTTCATTTGACCTCATTCTGTCTTCCTACTGTGGACCTTCATTGATGGAAGTTTTCTCATGGCACTGCTTTCAGTGTGTCCATTGATTCCTGAGTGTTGTACTGGCATTATCATTTAGTTATAGAAACTATGTAATTTCATCCATTACCCTTTTGTTGCTCAGGAGTGTTACTCAATTTCCATGTGTTTATAAAGTTCCTGTAATTTCTTTTGCTATTGATCTCCAATTTCAAGGCACTATGGTATGATAGTATGCTGGGGATAACTTCAGTTCCTTTGTGTTTACTTAAACAATTCTAGGAACCAACATATGGTCTGTTTTGGAGAATGATCCATGTGTAGCTCACAAGAATGTATATTCTGATTTTGTGGGGCAGAGTATTGTGTACACATCTATTAAGTCCATTTATTTTACAGTTTGGTTTAGTTCTTTGCCTAGTCGAACTGTCTATTTGTGACAGTGGGTGTTGAGGTCCCCCACTACTATTGTATTAGTGCTTGTTTGGCTTTTCATGGCATTAATACTTGTTCTGTATAGTTGGGTGTGCTCACATTTGATGTGTATATATTTATGATTGTCAGTTCTTCTTGGATTGATTCCTGTATGAGAATGTACTGACCTTCTTTGTCTCTTAATCACTCTTGATTTGAAATTATTTTTTCTGCAAATAGGATATCCACTCCTGCTTTCTTTCTTTTTTAATTGAATTCTTTTTTTTTTTTTTTTTTTTTTTTTTTTTT
>PVIC010033092.1:0-10789 GCA_004025085.1 Thryonomys swinderianus
AATATTCCACTCTATAAAAGCTGTCCTACTTTCTAGAACTCATTTGCATCTACAGGTGTTCATGCCAAAGAGAAGATCCGGAAATTGTCTATCTGTGATCTACTGATTTCACTTATTAGTATATCCTCCAGATGTCTCCATTTGCACCTAAATGGATCGATCTTGTCATTCTTTATGGCAGAGTAATACTCCATTTTGTCAAAAAACCACATCTTCTTTATCCACTCTCCAGTTGATGGGCATTTGGGTTGTTTCCAAGATTGAGTGATAGCTCAATCTTGGAAACAACCCAATTGCCCATCAAGTGAAGAGTGGATAAAGAAGATGTGGTTTTTTTTATAAAATGGAGTATTATTCTGCCATAAATAATTACAAGATTGATTCATTTACGTGCAAATGCATACACCTGGAGGACACACTAATAAGTGAAATAAATACATCACAGATGAGCAAATACCAGATCTTTTCTTTGATATGAGCACCTGTAGATGCAAATGAACTCTAGAAAGTATGACAGTTTTTGTAGGACGGGAAATTTCCAAAGGAAATTTGGTATGGGAATGTAATGAGGGGAAGGAATAAATATGATTCTGAAAGAAAATAAAAGAGCATGCATATAGGGGGTGGGGAGGTGTGGGTGGGTAGGGATATGGGTAAAAATGAGAATTAACTTGTGTCATATACTGGTACAAATTCCCCAATGTTATGTGTGATTGTGAGATGTATATAAATTGTACCAATAAAGAATTCAATTAAAAATAAATAAAATCAATAGATCACAGATAGACAATTTCCGGATCTTCTCTCTGGCATGAACACCTGTAGATGCAAATGAGCTCTAGAAAGTAGGACAGCTTTTTTAGAGTGGAATATTTCTATAGGAAACTTGGTGTGGGAATGTGATGAGGGGAAGGAATAAATATGATACAGAAAGAAAATAAAAGAGCATGTATAAAGGGGGGAGGAGGGGTGGGTGGGATAAGGATATGGGTAAAAATGAGAATTAACTTGTGTCATATACTGGTGCAGATTTCCCAATGTTATATGTGATTTTGAGATGTATATAAATTGTACCAATAAAGAATTCAATAAAAAAATAAAATAAATAAATAAATAAAGGGGAGTATTAGTCCACCATAAAAATGATAGTTTCGAGTCATTTATACTCAATGACATACCTTAAGGACATACTCATAAGTGAAATAAATAGGTCATCAATGTGTAAATATTATATCTTTTCTCTGTTAGGAGAAACTGAAGATGTAAACGAATTCTAGAATCCATGAAAGATAGTATAAAATAGTAAACATTCAAAGGGAAATGGGGTTTTGGTATACATAATGAGGGAAAAGAAAAAATGTAATGCTTAAAAAAGGAAACAAAACTTATGTATATAGGGGCAAGGGGTTGTAGGGTGGTTGGGGAAGAGGAAAAAAGAGAATTAAATCATGTCATATACTGGTACAAATTCTCAATTTTGAGTGTGATTGAGATGTGTATATATAATGTACCAATAAAGATTCAACTTTTTTAAAAAGTGGCAGGGCTGGAGATTTAGCTCAGCGGTTTCAGTGCCTGTCTAGCAAGCACAAGGTCCCTGCTTCGATCCCCTGTAACCACATACAACAACACTGGTGTGATGACTCATGCCTACCAGCAATTAGTACCACATACCACAGTGCCAGGCATGGTGGCTCACACCTGTAATCCCAGCATTTGGGAAGCAGAGGCAGGAGGACTGCTGAGCTCAAGGCTTGCCTGGGGTACACTGCCAGCTCAAGGCCAGCCTGAACTACAAAGTGAGACCCTGTCTCAAAAAAAAAAAAAAAAGACAATGCAATGTTTCCACGGGGAGGGGGTCTTTTTAGAAAATAAGATTTTATGGCCATTAGGTTAATTTGAAACCACTGTGTCCAGAAGTCTATTCCCTGGAAATAGATTCTGGGTGGCTCTTCCTCATGTCCTAAACTCCCCAGTGCTGGTTAACTCAGTTCCTTCATTGTGTTGTGTTTGCTCAAAACCCTGTGCCTTTGTCCCACTGGTCTGCCTCTCTGGGAGAAGCTGTACTCACCCATCCTGCAAATCTCTACTTCACTTCTTGGTGTTTTCTCTAATTGCCTCCTCTGAACCCCCAGACCCTGGGTAACCCTTTGCCATAGTATGTCATGCTATATTACTGTATAATTCAATGTATATTGCTTATTTGTGTTGTTACAGTGCCTAGCACAGTGCTGGGCATGTAATAGGCCCTAAAAAACTGTCACTTAAATGAATCCCTCATGCCTGGGTGTTAGGAGTGCTGTGTACCCCACAAACAGCCATTCTTCCTCCAAGCCACAGCTCTCCAACTTACAGACTCAGTTGTCTCATCTGTAAGTGAGGACTGCAATTTCACAGGGTGTTTGTTACATTAAATAAGAAGATATAGGTCAAAGCACTTAGCTAGATTTCTAGTAACCGCTTAATAGATGCTATTCACCTATTATTTGAGCATGTATATCAACATCAATATACAATTTGCTTCTGCTTTGAAAAAGAGCTTAGTTGCATTGCAGGTAAGAGAGGATGCTTCTTTCTTGTTTTAAACTTGACTCGGTGTAAAGGAAATAACTCTTCACACAAAATTTCCCGTATTCTCTTATTGGCTGAACTCCTCACCTCATCCCACACAACTTACTGCCAACGTAAATGTTTCTTACTCGTAACTACACTTCATTCCGAAGGACAGTCTCAGAATTTTCAAATGTAATAATAAAGGGTTAGACAAGATTATCACTTATTGGTCCCTGATTTATGAGCCATACATTTTAAGGTTCATATGGGCTAAATAAATATTTACAGTATGGAGACAGAGCCCAGATCCTGGCACTAAGTTAGGTTCCAACCAGTGTGTTTGTTTATGACACAGTACACCGCAAGTTCTGTCTGTGCTCAGAACTATGTCCTTCCTACTTCTGTGCCCCAGAGTGCTAGGATTATAGCCATGTACCACCACATCCAGTCATGGGCTAAATCCTCATGCATTCTGTACTTTATCCCTATAAGCTAAACAGTGTTGGGCCTACATAAGGCCCTCAGTAAATATTTCTTGAATGAATACATTCATGAGTAAAGCCACAAATGATAGCCAGAATTGGACAATGACCAGATTTTGCAATTCCTTCCATAAATCAATTTAAATTACCCTATAACAAATAATCTGAGTATATCAAAGGGCACAAACTTTCACTCAGAGGTAAATTCTGCCAGTTGAATATACAGCACAGTGACTACAGCTAATAAAACTATACTGTACACTTGAAATTTTCTAAGACAATAGACCTGAAGTGTTCCCATCACACATGCACACTTACACACACACATACACTATTACACAAAGCAGGTAAAGTGATGGATGTATTAGTTAGCTTGACAGTCAAAATCACTTCACAGTGTAAATGTACATTAATCATATTGTACATGTTAAATACAATTTTTGTTTGTAAATTATACCTCAACAAGGCTAGAAACAATAATGTGAGTAGATTTTAAATAAGACCCCTCACAGTACAAAAAGCAACAGCAGTTGTTCTATCAAGCTGAGGACAAAATGTTTCTTAGTGTGAAAAAAATAGATGAACATTGAAGATCTCCTCCCAAGGAGATGACATTGCCTTTGCTAGACTGCCAAGATGTAACATGAACACCTGTCCCCTTGGCCTTCTCTGCCATTTCCACAGAAAACCCAGCTAACCAAAGTATTTTGGTAGTGAGAACATCACCAAACACTAACTTCTTCCAAAATGTAACCCACAATGAAATTTTCCATGCTCATATGTAGTCTGTTTCCCAAAATATCAGAGAGAACAAAGGCTCCCACCAAAGGCAAGAAAGACAAAAAGTGAGAGTTCTCATTCATCCCTTCTTTTGTAAAGGAGGAAGAATTTAACTCCAGGGAGAAATTGGTCTTTGCCTCCAATCACCAGGGTGTTCCAGAGACTCTTTTAAGAGTCTTTTCTGTTTAATGACTGTCAAGCTCTAAGAAATAGGTTTGAATATAATTGAGCAATGTTATACACTATCATTTCCCTTGATCTTATATAGAAGAGTTACATTCTCTGAACCCAAGAGACAATTGAGTACAGCATTGGGCCTCCAGTGTGTCCCCAACCTCACATTAGAGTTTGCATTCATTCCTACTCCACCCAGAGGGGCGGGAGCTGTGCTTAAATGGCAGTTTATTGTGTTATAGGACCAAACTGCTTTAACGACAATGCTTAGATGAAAGACTATATAAATCCAAGTCCAGAGTCATTACCTCTGTCAACTCTCTTTCCTTGCTACAAACTTGTAAAAGGTATTTATATAATCTGAGTCACGGACCCACTCCTGTGTATGAATTCATTTATCTGAATGAGTCTTAATCAGTCATATTTTGAAGGGTGTAGTCAAGTTGTTAGATCTGACTAATGAACCTTTCAAAATCATGCACACCATTTACCATAAGTCATGCAGGTCCCACACAGTTAAATTACATGTCATTTTAGTCTCCAAAGAAGCAAGGCTCTAGAAGAAGTGGGATTCAGCTCTGAAGCAGTCACTTAGAAGTTTACTGTCATTTTGGTGTTCAGTTAACATTCAAGTGAAAGAAAATAGTCATGCAAGTCATTCAAGGATACTCAGCAGGCTGGAAACTATCTGGTGTGAACACAAAACATATGAGTTTCACACCTTCAGCAGAAAGCATTTACATTTCTGCAATGTTGTTATCACTGTGCATAAAAAATATATCCCATTGAATGGCATTTCAGCTACCAAGCATATAGGCAAAAATCTCTCAACTTGAAAAACATTCTTCAATTGCTACCTGATATTCCTCCTCATCTGAGTCCAAAGCCATGGGTCAGGAACTGGGGGCACTCGAGGTTGGGTTCACCATGATGCCTTCCTTTAGGAGACCACATTTCAATAGAAGATACACATGATAAAAGCCATAATAGGGCAAATTTCTACTAGAGAAACCAGTTGTGTCTGTGGAATAAGCCAGAATAAATTAATTTTTATAAATGAATTAGGGAAGGTGACAAAGAGGAAGTGGAGATAAAGAATAAAGGGATTGTGATAGAGGGAGAATGAGCTGTATGGCATTCCAGTCAGATGGAATAAAACCAAAAATGTCAGGATTCATGAAACCCTTACAAACAGAAACTACATGATTATTCAGCTCCTAAACCCTACTTACATTTCCTTCCTAAACCACAGTCAGAGCATAGGAATTTAGAGATGACAGAAGCATAATAATTCTTCTTGTCCTTCTGACTCTAAAGACATAAGAAGAATCCCTAACCACCTTTCAGTCATTGTCAGAAGAAGGCATAGAGTACTTTTATCATTCCATATCCAGACCACAGTAAAGAAGGTTTTATTGATGGCCAAATCATCAGCTCTCAATTCCAGTGCAGTAAAACTTTATTAATTTTCCTAAAAGCTGCATTTTTTCAAGTAAGAACTCGTGGAGTGGAGCACTTTAATAATTCTCTAGGACCTCCTATGATTCACAAGATAAAGCCTCTAGACTCTTCAATCATGTTCTCATTTCTCCATGGTTTAATCTTAATTGCCTACCTTAGGTCTTAATTTTCTTAGTTTCTTTGTTAATCTCCATACAAGCAATGTTGGGATCTCATCACTAGGAGACTACACAGTAGCCCAGGATTTAAAAAGAGAACTGTAAAAGTAAAAGACAAGGACATAATACAATTTCTAGTAACAAAACTTTAGATGAAGAGAGGACAGGAGGGGAGGGAGGAGGGAAGAGAGGGAAAGGAAGGGAAAAAGGGGAGAAGAGGAAAAGAGAGCAGAGGAGAATCAGAGTGAGAAAATCTTACTAGGAAAGAGCTTCTTATGAGAGAAAAGAATATTGTTTGACCTCTGTGAGAATTGTGTTTTGAATTTTAAAAATAAAAATGTAGTAAGATTTTAACCTACAGTATTTGATCTAATGAGCCTCTTCTATGTTTCTCAAAATAATCACTTATTTACTTGCTCAGGAAATAATGTGTAACAACACTCATAGAGGGAGAATGAGCTGCATGGCATTCCAGGTATTCTAAGTCCTTAATAGTGAACCCAACATGTGGAACCCCACAGAGTTTATTTACCAGACTGGTAATACTATAATGAAGTAGTTTTCCCAGAAGGTCAATCTATGAGTTGTGCTCCTATGCTTACATTACAGTTTCACAGAGGAGATTCTAGATAACTAGGGAAGTCGATGGAAGGCATATTCTTCTAGATTTCATTGGCAGATTGCCTATCCAGAAGGTTTCATTTGTTCTTCTGAATCCAGTGTTGTCTACAAATATTGTTAAATTTTCAAAGAATGACTTGCTATGTCTTGATATGTCTTATTATTGTTCTTGTTCCTTTTCAATTCAATTTTTTTTTCAGTACCAGGGGTCGAAATTGAGCCCTTGTGCAGCCAAGGTTGACGCAGTACCACTTGAGCTAAATCCCCAGCCCCTTGTTCCTTCTCTTATAAAAAATTATTTCCAATCTCTTTCTGAGATACTTTCAATTCTGCTTTTAAGCAAGAGTAACATATTCAACTTCCTCAAAATGTTCAGCTTCATGGAAATTGACTATTCTAGGAAATATCTGTTTAGTTGAAAATAACAGCAAGCAATTTAAACCAACCTAATTAGGAAACTGTTTCAAAGATTACAGGATAATTCACAAAACCCAGGAGTATGGAGGCAGCCTAGATTCACAAGACTACAGAACTAACACCCGGAGAGCCACTGGAAACACAGACAGGGTTCCCTTCCACTTCTTTTCCCAGCTCTCTCAGCACACAAGCCTCTTTCTTTTCCTCAGACCATCTTTCTCTGGGTGCATTCCCACTATTTGGGTTTGAGCCATAGAGTGAGAGTTACTGGCTATCATTGAATCTAGTACCAAATTGCTGAGAATAAGAATCAAATTGGTTCTTAGAGACACTGAAAACTGAAAGGACTGTCCAAAAGATATTTTGCTTACACAAAGAAAATTGTAGAGACGCTACAATCACCAGGCATCAATGGGAAAGCAATAGAAAGAAAGAGAAGAATAACATGCTTAACACTTAAACCTAAATTTCAAGTAACTCTAGAGCAGCAGTTCTCAAACTTTTTGGTCTTGTTATAAAGTCAGTCAACAGTGTCTCCCCAAACTGTCCTGCACTCAGAGGCAGGGCTTTTAGATGATGACTGGATCTCGGAATACTTTGGCTGACTTGCTGTAGGAAGGTGGGGTCTGGTCTGAAGAGGTGGGTCACTATCAAGGGCAGGTCTTGGAAGAGTCTATTTCCCTCTCCAGCCCCTCCCTTCTCTCTCTCTGCTTCCTGACTGATGTAATACGAGCAGCTTTCCTCAGGCAGATCCTTTCACCATGCTGTTCCTGTCTTGACACCAGATGACCATGAACTCTTACCATGAGTCAAAATAAACCTTTCTGCTTCTAAGCTGTTAAGTGTTGGATATTGTGTCTCACCAATAAGAAAGTGACTAAGGCAGGTTTCAAGTTCCCTGAGACTCTTGAAAATTTTTAGGAAACTTCCATGAGTTTTTGATTATGTGGTTTTTATCTATTTATACTGAAAAACATTAATACTTAGAAATATTTATTTCTAAGCAAAGCATGGTGGTGCATGCCTCTCTGATCCCAGCACTCAGGAGCCTGAAGAAAAGGGATAATGAACCTAAGGCCAGCATGAGCTATATATAAGTTCAAGCCTAGCTGGAAAACATAGCAAGACTCTGTCTCAAAAGATGAAACAAAACAAAATTCATTAAACCATTTAAAAATTAAAAAGTAGAATCATTAAATAATATAGTTTTGAAGAAAATCATTATATTTTACAAAACAAAAAATTACCTAGTGAGAAGAGTTAAAAATTTTTTTTAAACTCTGTAAATCTCTTTTAATTTTAACTTCATAAATCTCAGGTATACTCTCACATCTCCTTCTATTTTTAGTCATCTACTTTGTGATACTATGCATTAAACTCCATGGCATACTCTAGAGAAACTGAGGAGAGAAGAAACAAATAATGTTTTAGCATTGTCACAATCACATAACCCCAGGAAGGATCTTCGTCCCAAAATCTCCAGACCACATTTTGAGAACTGGAGCTATCGTCATTCAATGATATTTAAATTAAATAAAGCAACTTTGCTTTTATAATAGTATCTCCTTTCTGTCTCCATATAAGCTAACTTAACAAGTTTGGGTCAGTACATTATCTTGTTATTTTGATTAGTCTGATTAATTATTAGTCAACTGTTAAATTTGAGTGATAAATAGGATATGGCAGTTACTACAAAGAGCTTTGAAAAGGACAGGACCTAGAGTTAAAATCTAGTTCCACTACAAATTAGCTGTGTGACTTCAGGCAGGTCCTCTAAGTCTTGGAGTCCCCATTTCTAAATAGGCATAATAATGATACAGATTTATAGGACATGGAAATGGAACAAGACAGTCTAATAAAATGTTTAACATAATAAGTGACATATAATGATTGCTCAATCTGTTTGCTGTTTTTATTGTTTCACTGTTTAATACATTTGTGCTTGCAGTCATCAAAGACAATTCTCTTCGTGCTTGGAGCATTCCTACAAATGATGACTTGTGTCTTGCATTCTAGATGTCTATACCTTACAGGAACACATGCCAGGTACTTACACTTCTAAGATGGCTATTGGCCACACACTAAAGGC
The DNA here is from genome assembly GCA_004025085.1 of Thryonomys swinderianus. Lineage (NCBI taxonomy): Eukaryota > Metazoa > Chordata > Mammalia > Rodentia > Thryonomyidae > Thryonomys > Thryonomys swinderianus. Next base: position 8,736 of record PVIC010033092.1, read on the forward strand.
TAAGTGTTCTGAGGAGTGGACTGAGGAGGAAATCTAACTTTCAGCCATATAGTCTGCTTAGAAAGTGATTGGTCTCACAGAGATATTCTGAGGAATGTCTTCAAGTGGGGCTGACTGAGAAAGTTAAAATGTTTGGACCTAGTTATAGGCATATTAGATTTCTTTAAGCATTTTGTTTTATACCTGATCAAAAGATTTGTTTCTTGAAACATCAAGTGAAGTTTCCCTTCTTACTTAAAAAAATAAAACTCTCTGATTAGTTGCTAATGAATCTAATTCTATCTTGTCTAAATTTTATTCTTCTTTCCTTCATTCTGTTCCAAAACAACAGAAATAGAAAACAGAACTTGAGATTTCTTCTATTACCTTTGGGGCACCATCAATAATGATCCCAGTAATAATTTGAGAAAATGTCCTTGGTTTACTTCTAAACATTCTCTACCATCATCTTATATCTTTGGCTGAAGATACACATACAGAAGTTTTTTTAACTTTACAAATGAAGCAAAAAAATATGTCCTTAACACATATGCCACAGACAATACATCCCTTCTACCAGAAGCAATTTATGTCCCTAAGGACGAAAGAAAGGAGGCTGTAACATTACCTTACATGGGCAGTAATAAATTTTATCCAGGTTCTACTCCCACAACATTCTGTCAAACCTGACCCATACCTGGAACCTACCATGCCAGGATGAAGAGCCAGGAAGTAACTCAGCTATTGGAATAGTTATGATCATAAATTTGAATAGTGTCCTCTCCTTCAGTTATTTTTTATTCTAAAACTCTTTCCCATCAGCTTCCTTAGGAAACATTTAGATTCTTCCTTACTCTTCACTCTCCAAAATAAACAACTACAGTTGAGTACCTTTGGCTTGACTTCATGGAGAAAATGTAACAAAACATCAATCCAGAATTACATAAAACCTAAATAGCATTTTGAAAAAAAAGTTTAATCACCAGTTTAGCAAAGGACACACTGACAAACCAATTAAATTGATGTTCATGGTTAGTGCAAATAATAAAATGTTTATAATTTTATCTGCCATAGAACCAACAAAGATTGATATTTTTTTAGATGTTATCAAAATTTGGAGCACCCAACTTGTTCCAGCTGTTCGTGTTACTGTTTAGATCTAGAATGTTCCCAAAAGCCTCATGTGTTCAGAAGTGAGGCTTTTAGAAGATGACTGGGTCATGGGGGTGCTGTACTCATCAGGGGATGAATCTGTTGAGCTGAAAGCTGAGTGAATGTGCTGTTAGAAGGTGAGCTCTGGTCAGAAGAAGCAGGTCACTGGAAGGGGACATCTTCCCCAGCTCCTCCCTTCACTTTCTGCTGCTGGGCTGCCATGAGAAGAGCAGCTTCACTCTGAAGAGCCTTCTATGCCCTGGCTGCCTTGGAGCCAACTGACTATGGGCTAAATTGCCTAGAAACCATGACCCAAAATAAACTTCCCCTCCTCTAAATTGTGGGTGCTGAGCATTTTGTCCCGGTAACAAGAAAGTGACTAAGACATTAAACCAGTGGTTTGTAAGGATATAATAAATTAAGACCTGTATAAAGCTTATTAGTGGCCACATTAGGAAGTATAGTTCTCTCTTAAGAAAATGTTAATACAGCCAGGCGTGGTGGCTCACACCTGTAATCCCAGCACTCAGGAGGCAGAGGCAGGAGGATTGCTGAGTTTGAGGCTTGCCTGGGCTACATAGTAAGCTCAGGGCCAGCCTGAAATACAAAGTGAGACCCTGTCTCAAAAAAAAAATAAAAGAAAGAAAGAAAGATGTTAATACAAGAGGTAATCTTCTTGTAAAAGAAATTTGTTGCCCTTGGCAATCAGCCTGTATTTGAAAGTAATACATTACACTTTCACTTTAATTAAAAATAAAATACTGGCACTGGCTGTAGAAAACTTAATAAAATATATTTGAGTCATCAAAAATTATCATACTTTATGAGTAACCATTATGTAGTTACATATTGCAATATGTATTTGATAATTTGTATGCTACTCATTCAAAAAATTTAGAATATTAAATATTTTTAAAAATATA
>PVIC010033093.1:0-20330 GCA_004025085.1 Thryonomys swinderianus
GGTACAATGAATCCCATTATAATGGAAGACATGCAGTGAGCCATCTCCTCTTTCACCTGAGAACTCCGAGGACCACGGAAAGTAAACAAAGCAGCACAGTCAGGTCATTGCCTTCCGCTCTCCTCCCTGGAAACCCAGTCATAAATAGTTGTCATAAGGGGAGCTTTGTTCCACCACCAACTCTTGCCACGGATACTAAAAATCATGGACGTTCAAGTCTCTTCTGTAAAATGAGAGAGTGCTTCCACGTAACCTTTATGTAAAATTTCTTGCCTGCATACTTTAGATCATCTGTAGATTTTTTGTAATACTTAACACATTATAAAATGTCATATATTTATACTGGATCATTTAGGCAGATGTGACCCGCACCCTGCCTAAGGTCTACACATGTTCAGAACAGATGTGAAATAATTATCAGTTTGTGGTTGGTTGGTTGAACCCATTGATGTAGAAATCATCTGAATATAAAAATAGAGTAGCAAACATTGAAAACACAAAATCTGAGACTTACCAAAAGCTGAGACATCAGAAAGAGACCAGAAAGAAAACACTGAGAGCTAGAATTTGCCTCCTTGGAGATTGAGCAGGAACACGTTTCTTTATCTGTATGTCCTTACAGTCATATCCATTGATCCAAGGTAAGGACACGTGGGAAGAGAATTATGCAAATAAAGAGGAAACTTAGGTCTAAAAACCAAGGGCTGCAAGTCTATAGAAACCAGTGAGGAAGGAGATCTGAGCGAAGGCCTCCTTGATTCTGTTACCAAGAAAACACAAGAAGAGAAACATGTCATACCATGTACTTGCAAGCTTTTCCCCAGCATGACATTTTCTTTGGTCTCATTTTTCCAGTTTGAGGTCTTCTATTTAAGTTTTCATTCATTTTGATTGATTTTTTTGCACAATGTAATATAAGAATTACATTTCATTCTTTTTCTCTGAAGGTCTGATTTTCCTGTTATCATTTGTTGAAGACTCTCTTTTCCCCATGTGTGGATGAATGGATTAAAAAATGTGGTGAACTCATGTAATTGGATAGGTTTTATATTTTTTTTCAAAAATGTGATGCATTTACCACAATGCCGGACGTGGTGGCTCACGCCTGTAATCCCAGCACTCGGGAGGCAGAGACAGGAGGATTGCTGAGTTTGCGGCGGCTTGCCTGGGCACCATAGTGAGCTCAGGGCCAGCCTGAACTACAAAGTGAGACCCTGTCTCAAAAAGCAAAAAAAAAAAAAAAAAAAAAAAAAAAAAAAAAGTGATGCATTCATATAATTAAATATTTCTATTAATTGTTAAAACAATAAAGAAAATCTGGTTATATGCACAGTGTGGGTAAACCAGCTGGACATTTTGATAAGTGAAATATGCCTCTCACAGAAGGACAGATACTTTACGATTCCATTTAAAAAATAGTAAAAGTCATAGAAATAAAGAAAAGAATTGTGGTTTCCAATTCTGGGAAGAGAGGGAAACAAGTAGCTGCTAATCAATGAGCCAAAAACTTCAGCTGTGCAAAATGAACGAGTTCTAGGTATCTATTTTATAACATGGTGCCTATAAGTAACAAAACTACATTGTGTACTTAAAATCTTTTAAGAGAGAAAACTTCATTATAAATATTCTTAACAATAAAACTAGATAAGAATGTGGGATAAAATTCCAAGACCAGATGGAGAATTCAGTTACATACTTAAAAAGTCAACAGCAGTTTTATTCAATGTCTTCCAAAACCAAGAAAATAAAACCACTCCAAATTCATCTTAAAAATAGTACTCTGCAACAAGTCATGATAAACTGCAAAAAAAGAGAACAACAAAAAAATAACACTCGCAGATATAGGTGCAAAAATTTCTTAAAATATTGCATGTTGAATCAGTTAATATATAAGAATCACTGTAGACACGGTTCATATCCTGGATACCAGGATCATAATTATTCTAGATATTCAGTGCAGCTTCAATATTTGAAAAGCAGTCAATGTAATTTATCACATTAACAGTAAAAGAAAAATATAATTATGATTCAGAGAAAGCATTTAATAAAATTTAAATCCATTCATTATAAAACCTCAGCAAAGTGTGGAGAAAGAGGATTTGATAAAGATGTGACTAACACAATGAAAAGCTCACATTTAATGTAATACTTAATAATGAAAACAATGAATTTCCCTCTGTAATCAGAAATAAGAAAAGAATGAAGCTCTAGAAGATGTTATAAAAAACAAGAAAGGTAAAAAATAAAATGCCCCTCGAAATTTAAAAATGAAATTTTCTGTTTGTAGATAGCATAATGATGTAGCATAAATAATTACAAAGAATTCACAGACAGGCACAATAAACTAGCACAAGAAAGGAGCCTGCCAATTTCACAGGATTGTGAAATTTATGCTAGGCCAGTGCACTAGCAATAAACACTTCAAAGTGGAAATTAAAAAGCCAATTTCACATAAGATTATTGCTATGACACATTAAAAATGAAATATTTAGATGCTAATCTGCTAAGCTGCTTGTAAAACTTGACAGTTAAAAACTACAGAATGCTAATAAAAGAAATGAAAGATTTAAATGGATGCAAAGGAATTTGCATTTGTGGACTAAAAGAATCAACTCAGGAAAACTGTCAGTTGTTTCCAAGTTAGTATATAAATTGAACACAATTCCTGTCAATATCCCAGAAGTATCTTTTGTAGATATAAACCAGATTATTTTAAAAGTTACCTGGAAAAACAAAGGAACTATAATATCTAAAGTCATTCTGAAGAAGAATAAATGTGAAAAATCAGTCTACCCGATTTCAAGAATTACTGTAAGATCACAGTATCAGGAATATATGGTACTGGAAAGGGAGCTATGAACAGCAGCGAGACAGTACAGAGAATGTGTAAGTAGAATTTCTTAGGTGTTTGAAATGATTTTTGACAGTTTCAAAAGATAATTCAATAAAGGGAGGATCATACTTTCAAAAAATGATGTTGAAATAACTGGCTCAGCATGAGGGATCAAGTAATTACTAATTAATTAAAGGAACTTTAACATAGACTTCACTCTGTATGTAAATATGATCTCAAAATTAACTATAGGTCTAAAAATTAGCTGTTAAACTTTCACAATAGTCATAATACAAAAGCATGACCTATTAAAAATAAAAATTTGATGTGTCTTACTATAGTTACAACTATTCCATTTTCTGGAAGATCTCATTTAGAGTATGTAATGATAAACTACAATTTAGGGAAACTATTTTCATACCATGTATCTGACAATGGCAAATATATAGGATATATGAAGAACTTAAAATTCAATATAAAAAGTAAATATTCCAATTTAAAAATGAGCAAAAGATATGAATAGAAACTGATCAAAGAATATCTATGGATAACAAATAAGCATATGAAAAAATTTAACATCAATATAATTAGCAAAATGAAAACTTTAACCATAGTAAGGTGCACACCTGTAATCACAGCACTCAGGCTTAGACAGAAGAAAGTTGAGTCTGAGGTCAGCCTAGAATACACAGGGATTTCAACACCATTCTGAGGTATCTTATGAGACTTCCTCTCAAAAAAAATGGCAAAAAATCGAAGAAAAAGATGGCAAGTTATCACCACACACAGTATTACAGTGAATATGACAAATATGAAAAATTCTAAATGTTATTGAGTATCTAGAGAACTTATGTTCCTCATACACTGAGGGAAAGAGTATAAAGCATCCAGATTCTAGAAGGGGTTTGGTAATTTCTTTCAAAAAACTAAACATCAACTAGGCATAAACCCAGCAATCATACCCTAGAGGATATTCATATTGGGGAAATGACAACACGACCATTCAAAACCTATTTTGCAAGTGTCTTAAAGAGCTTTATTTGCAATAACTAAAACTAGGAAGAATCCTTAGTTTATTCCCTAGATAAAAAAAAAACTGTGATTCAACAATTTGTACAGTTTGGATGTTACTGAACACTAAAAAGAAAAAAATGTTGATACACATGACTTGGACAGAGCTCAAAGGTTCTATATATTAAGTGAAGACTTATTTTTGGAAAGTAACACTGTATGGTTTAATTCACTTGCCATCTGTTCATAACAAAATTGTAGATGTGGAAAATAGATTAGTGCTTGCCAGGTTCTAGCCATGGTGGAGACAAGGGGTGGATATGTAACACAAAGCTCTAGCACTGGAAGATTTTCTTGTTGTGATGTTGCTGTTCTACATCTTGAGCCCACTGGTGGTTGTGTAAATGCACACACAGGAAAAGTGACAGAGAGCTATATACGTGCATTGCACCATATTATGGAAGAAGCAGCTATGGGGATCTAGGTTAAGAGGGCAATGGAACTGTTTGTATTAACTTGGCAACTTCATGTGCACCTACAGTAATTTCAGAAATCAACACTGAGTACAGTGGCACATGCCTGTAATCCTAGCTACATGGGAGATGGAGGTAGAAGGCTCTATAGTTCAAGCCCAGACTGACAACTTAGCAAATTAGTGAGAATTTGTCTCACAATATAAAGGACAGAAAAGGATGTAGCTCAGTGAGAAGGTCCTGAATTTAATCTTCACTACCCACCCCACACACATCTGGTTTAAACATTCACAGAAGTCATGGCACACAGAATATTTCTATTTTACATTGAGCTGTCTGTGAGAATCTCTTTCTATAACTTGTTTTAAATATTAGCTTAATTCATAGCCATTCACTTACTTAACTATGGAATTTATGAATGGTATAGATTCATTCTTAATATCCAAGATATTTTGTTTTCTGATGACTCAAATATTCTCTTCTTGAATATTTCTTAAATCTTCTTAATTTTCTGATTTTTTTTTTTTACTGTTTTGGGTTAGTATTTTCTACACATGTACTTCTTTGGGTTCCCTTGATTTCTCTTGTGCATTTGATTTGCTTGACAAAGTTTGTTGGACCTTGGCTATCTGTATCAATCTGTTGTTAATTCTTTCAGAGAAAGAGGGATGAGTATGCTAAAAAGACGTAAAGCCATCCTTTCTGCATGACAGGAAACAGCACTACTAAGCCTCTCCCATGCCTCCTTCAAGTTATTGTTTTCCTTCAACTTACTGTTTCTTGAATGTTGGTTGTGGAGTTCTAAAAATATCTCATAGGCTTTGTGTGGGGTTTCTCTCCCCAGTAGTTACACGCAGATGCTCTGAAAGATGAATCTATGCCATATAAACATCTGCCAAATTAATGGATTTGATTTTTGTAGCTTGTTGCTTATCCTTCAGTGTAATTATTTTACTACACAACTGTGACATTGTGAGAAGTAAGTTTAAAAACAAACCTCCAATGTGGATAAACCATGAAATACTAAAAACTACCAGAAAGGCAGTTGAAGATACTAGTTTTTTAAAAATACTATAAACTTGGGCCAGAGGGTTAGCTCAGTGGTTCCAGCGCCTGCCTCGCAAGCGCAAGGACCTGAGTTTGATCCCCGGTAACCACATATAATGCTGGGCGTGGAGACATGCCCACCAACAATCAACACCGCATACCACAATGCCGGACGTGGTGGCTCACGCCTGTCATCCCAGCACTCGGGAGGCAGAGACAGGAGGATTGCTGAGTTTGCGGCGGCTTGCCTGGGCACCGTAGTGAGCTCAGGGCCAGCCTGAACTACAAAGCGAGACCCTGTCTCAAAAAAATACTATAAACTTATGAAACATGACTTATTTTAGGCTTTACCCAGTTGAATGGCAATATCTGATTTGTATCTAGTCAAAAAAATTATCCTGGAATATATTAGGATTCACTTCTGATTTTTCAGGGAAAACCATGATCTAATATTTTATCTTGTTGCAAGGAAAGAAACTAAGGAAAATGTTGAATTTTCAAATATTGAGACAACATTATATCATTGTTATAAGGTGTGTATGTTAGGGAAAAAATGAAGGTAGGCAAGCTCCATCATATATGACAGGCTTCAGTGAGTTAGAACCTAAGAAGGACCATTTAGTACTAGTTCAAACTGATACCATCTCTTACAGGCTATGAGGTTTTATAGAGAAAGTAGCTATGTTGAATCAGGGTTGCTTTGTAATCTTTGATTATAGGGCTGCTGTGCCAATTGTTAGACCCCACCAATGCATAAGAGAAAACTCCATAACTCACTCTGCAAGACACAAAAGATAACAGGAAGCCAAGAGGTAGATCCAAGGTAAACAGCAACCACCATGTGGAACATTCACAGTCCCAGATGTCCCAAAGACCAGAAGACCTCCTCTACCCTAAAACAAGAATTTTCCACTCCTCCTTCCAAACAGGACTTCCCTTCCACCCAAAGTGCACTATAAAACTCTCAACTATATAAAAACTCGCAATTAAATTCAGTCAACTTCTTGGTCTATTGGGAGAACAGAACGACAAGTGCTTCTTCTATTTCCCTGTGCTCACACACCCCTTCTTTTGCAGCCACAATATTATCCTGTGCCCTGCAGTACTGGCACAAACTCACTTCAGACCAGCCCCTTAGCTTCAAATACAAGGTAAATGATACCTGGTGTTTTCCCTCCCTCATCTCCTACTTGTGTGGCTTTTTAGCTTACTGATGCTTGCCAAGCATATGGACAGAAATCTGCACCCTAACATGCCTTAGACTCATGATAGACATAGCCCCATGTATCAGTGATGAGATTCTGGCCACTAAAAGCAGTCAGTGAGAAGCAGCCCTCTTCTTTATCCCCCTCCTACCAGGATTAGGAATGTTCACAGAAATTGGCCCAAGAGTTTCAGGACTCACAACCTTCCTGGCTAACTATGATTCTCTCTCCCAAGAAATAAAAAAGGCTTAGACACATCTCAGATGGCCTCATTATTCTCCAAGCTTCACTTGCTTCCCTAGTTCCTGTAGTACTCCAGAACAGGTGAGGACTAGACCCTTTAGCCACCAATAAGGGAGGGATCTGTTCCTTCCGAGGAGAAGAATGCCGTTTCTACAAAAACCGATACAGGAATTATTCTGAAAGTAGTAAGAGACCTGCACAAACAAGCTGATAAAAATAAAACAAAAACAAAATACACCGCTCAGGATGGGTATATGGGGCTTTTGGGCTGCCTGGGTCTTACCTGTAATCAATCCCCTAGGCACACTTGTCATGATCCTCCTCTTTGGACCTTGCCTTTTAAAACTCTTAACAAACTTTATTCAAGGCCAAATCTAGACAGTACTAGCTAGATAGCTCTTATTAACCTCCTGCTATAAAACTCTGCTACAAGACTCTATCCCTGACCTATGGGGAAAAAAAATAACTAAGTCTATACCTTCCCCTTTCCTCTTTTCTGACAAAATGTCTATAGAGCCCTCTCAGCCATGCTTTAAGTAGCTATGTCAATTAAAATACAATTCTGGAACTGAAACTACACAGAATGGTAGTAGAACCAGTTCTTTTAAGCTTAGGAAAAGAAGTTCTGAACTACAATAAAGCATTCTGTTAGAACGTGCTATAGCATTCAAGTTAAGCCCATTTGCATCAATAGATACACTGTAAGTACTCACCACAGAAGGCCACTCATCCATTCTTGGTTTTCAGAGAGTATGAGGAGGGCAAAGAAGTTAGTGGAAACCATTGCCTTAGTCCTTGGGATTAAGAAATGCTTGCGAAACTCCTGGTACATTTTTGGAGTAGTTGTGGCATCTTTGGGAATTCCTTCAGTTTCTAATGTGAAATAAAAGCACTCATTCTACAGAGTTCATCTGAAGATGAATAGCACCTTTACAGCAATTTTATGGCTTGAGGACCATTTATATAAAATGAGTATGTTGAAAGAAATAAGAAGAGTTTATTCTGAGCCAGTTCAGCTCTGGAAGAGACCGCATGAACTTCTAAAGGGAACAGCGAAAGGGGACATTACTAGAACCTCAGCAGTAAGTTCTAGTCTCTTGTGAGCCATGGCAGCACAAGGAAAATTAATTAATTATACAGAAAAGGTAGAAAAATAGACTTAGAGAAGAAGCTAAATTTTGGGTCTGATCCATGCTGCTCTGAGTAACAGAGATGAAAGATCTTGAGTTTGCCACACTTTTATTTAGCCCATCAGGAGTAACAAAATGTAATAGAAGCCTCAGAGGGCATCTGAAGAGTACAAAAGCAACAGATCACCAGAGGGCAGAAAAATCATAAACTTCTATGGATTAGGAATTCATCAGTCCCTGGTATGGCTTTATACATCCCTACCCTGGAGCATCACAGCCTTATTTTCCTCATTGAGGTCCTACCTGTGATTGGAGATAAAAAACAGAATTATGTCTCAACATGTCATAGCTGGCCTATAGCAGGAAAACAATGCCTAATCATAATTTTAATTGTGAAATGATTTTTTCCCCCAAATTAGGTAAAATTGCTCCAGAGAAACTCCTGTAGTCATAGAAAACATCAACAAAAAAGCCCTAAATCAGCACACTGACAAATGCAATGAAGAGGACATTGGGTAGCTGTAGCCAAGTGATCAAATGTTTTGTTCAAATGTTATCTTAAACATTCTTAGTTTGAGGTAGAGGCCGAAGGGATGCTAAACTTAATTCTGAGATGTTTACCTATGATCCCTGAGAATGTTAGGTCATATGCAGTGGTTGAAAGGCTGTACTAAGGAGCCAGAGGTGGATCAATATAAGTCTGGCTTCCTTTGTGTTATTCTGTAATATACCATGTTTACACAGTCCTGACACTTTGCTCAGCCAGAGCTGAACAGCTTGCAGGATCTTAATATGGATGCAGCTTCCTCATACAATTTCCATTCATGTGACATTCATCTTTGTAATTCAGTTATAATCTCAAAAGCACCATTTCTAAACCCAGTTTAAGATTCATAGGGTCTGTAGGGAGTTCATCAGGACCACGTTCCTGTGACTTCTGTGCCTTTTATTTTCTCTTATGAGAAATCCCAGTTGCTTGGCTTTCCTGCAGGGCCTTATTTTGATTAACTGCTCATAATTAAAATTAAATTTGATGAACTGGAACCAAAGCTTTTAGTTGGGCTCTTTATCACTTTGCTCACTTAATTTACAAACTTCAGAAAATTGAAAGAGTGTAATTTCCTACTAATTAAAGGGAGCCTGAAAAATAGACTCATTTTCTGGATAAAAAGGATACACTCCTAATTCTCCAATCTTTTTATATAAATTTATCTGAATTTCCTACTTCAGCAGAAAATATCTCTTTGGTATATAAAAATCATTCAAGGTGTCAAGAGATTAATTGAAATAGTTACAAAATGAAACGTTTCATAATATACTCATGGAATATCATTTTATATTTTCTTAACAGTTGCATTTATATAGAAATTTTATTTTTAAACATATTAAGGATAAAAGCATGTGTGTTAACATTTTCAAAGACCAGAATACACATTTATGTGTAAGAAAACTCAAATATGTTAAGGAATTAAGAGAAAGCTTTTAAAAAATGTATTTAATATTTACTATGTTTTGTTATGTTGGGACAAAACCCAGGCCCTCATATATGTTAGGTAAATACTCTACTGATAAGCTATATTCCCAGCCCTAGAAAGTTAACTTGTAGTTAATAAAAAAATCTACTCACATATATATATATATATATATATATATGCATAAAACATACTAAGACTATGATGCTCGAGAAGGGGGAGGAGGATGAAAGATGTGTGGCAGGAGCCCAAGAAGTAGAAAAACCACAAAACGTCCTGACCTAACTGATCAGAAACAGGGTCACCAGAGAGGAAAGAGGCAAATGATGTGTATGAGACTGCAGTGAATGCCACTGAAGCATGCAGAGCCTGCTAAGTGGCTATTGTAACATTACATGTGTGTGCATGCACACACATGCACACGCACGCACAGGCACACACGCAGTATGATGGGAAAGTACAATATTAATTTTCCTAAAAGGCATATTGCCACTAAACTCCCTCAAAATACCCCCCTCACTTTATATCCACTTATCCCATCTTTCTTGCCACTTTTAGAAGCAGTTTTCCAAATCGTCTTTCTTGTGTTTAATTGTATTGCTGGGACTACATCCATGTCCTGAATTCATGCAAAACCAAAACCTTCACTCTGAATGGTCTGTTGACTTTAGAGAGGAGAAGTTGCACAGTACTAGATCTAGCGAATAAATTGGAGGAAAACACACTGTCATGTTTTTACAAGCCTACCTTTCTTTCAAGGTGCGTGGGGCAGCAGCACTCACTGTATCTTTGATTCCACCTCATACAAACCCTCACAAGAGAAGCCCTGCAGAACTGCATCAGAAAGTGGTAGGAATGATGGGATAGATGTGTTTGAAGTAAGGGAGACCATTCTGAGGGAGATTAATGCCAGTGTGTCTTTTCCTATAATAATTTTTAAAAATTTAGAAATTATATATATACATACATATATAATTATATATGTATTTTCAAAGACTAGATATATATTTTAAAATTATATAATTATATATATATATATTTTTTTTTTGAGACAGGGTCTCACTTTGTAGTTCAGGCTGGCCCTGAGCTCACTCTGTAGCCCAGGCAAGCCTTGAACTCAGCAATCCTCCTGCCTCTGCCTCCCGAGTGCTGGGATTACAGGCATGAGCTACCATGCCTGGCATTGTGGTATTTGGTACTGAATGCTGGTGGGCGTGAGTCACTATGCCTGGTATTGTTGTATGTGGTTACCAGGGATCAAACCAGGGACCTTGTGCTTGCTAGGCAGGTGCTGGAACCACTGAGCTAAATCTCCAGCCATTCACTACATATTTTGATCACACTGCCTGTATAGGTTTGAGTGTTTTTCTCATCCTATGAACCAGGATCCTCGTTATTTCCTAAATGACTGGAGTAATAAGAATACTTTTTGTTAAAAATTTGGCTTTTTGCCACTGTGTCAAAAACTGCATGGTACTGACAAAGTAAGAGACCCCAAGGACCAGTGGACTATATAGAAGATCCAGAAACAGCTCCAGATACCCTAAGCCACCTCATTTTAACAAAGGAGCCAAATACCCTCAATGGAGGAAAGACAGTGTTTTAAACAAATAGTGCTGGAAAAACTGGGCTTTAACTTGCCAAAGACTAAAGCTAGATCTATCTCTTTCACCAGATACTGAACTAAAATCAAAGTGGATTAGAGACTTAAATATTAAAACAGAAACATTAAACCTGCTGCAGAACAGGGTAGGCAGAACTCTTGAAGACACTGGCTAAGGAAGAGACTTTATGAAGAAAACCTCTATAGCACGAGAACTAGCTTCAGGAATCAACAAATGGGATCTCATCCTATTAAAAAGCTTCTGCACAGCAAAAGAAACCACTGGCTGTGCCAAAAGACAAACCAACAATACAGTAAAAGAAAAAAAAAATCTTTACTAGGTGTTTCTCAGACAAATGCCTACTATCTAGAATAAAGAGCTTAAAAAATAGCCCCTCTCCCCAATTTAAAGACCTAATTAAAAAATGGGCATCTGAAATGCACAGGCACTTTTCAGAGGAAGAAGTAAAAACAGTCAAGAAACACAGGAAGAAATGCTCAACATCACTGGTCATTCAAGAGATGCAGATGAAAACAACTCATAGATTTCCTCTCACTCTACAAAGAATGGCTGCTATTGTGAAATTACCCAGCAATAAATGCTGGCGAGGCTGTGGGGAGGAAGGAACCCTTCTCCACTCTTGGTGAGAATGTAGACTGGTACAACCACTGTGGAGAACCATGTGGAGATTCCTCAAAAACTAGGATTAGAGGTCCCATTTGACTCCGCTATTCCCCTGTTAGGCATATCCATGAAAGAATGAAAAGAATCATATCAGAGTGACATATGTGCACCTGTATTCATAGCAGCTCAGTTTGTGGTAACTCAATCTTGGAAACAACCAAATGCCTATCAACCAGAGACTGGATATAGAAGATGTGGGTTTTTAAAAATAAGATGGAATATTACTCTGCCTTAAAGAATGATAAATTTGAGTCATTTACACTCAAATGGGCATACCTTGTGAACATACTCATAAGTGAAATAGATAGGTCACAGATGTTTAAATGCCATATATTTTCTGTGGTATGAGAATCTGAAGATGTAAATGAGTTCTAGAGATAGTGCGAAATAGAAAATATTCAAAGGGAAAAGCATAGGGGTAATTAATAAGGGGAAAGAAAAAATATGTTAAAAAAGAAAGCATATGTATATAGAGAGTGGGGAGTTGTAGGGTAGGGATATGGGTAAAATGAGAATTATCTTATGTCATATAATGGTACAAATTCCCAATGTTGAGTGTGATCATTTAACTTGATCATTTATCAAGTTAAATGAGTTTCTGGATCACAAAAGAGAGCAAAACAACCTCAAAATAATCAAAATCATACAAAGTATGTTCTCAGACCACAACAGAATCAAACTAAAAATACATAACTGGAAGGATAATTAGAACAGCCACAAGTATTAATAAATTTAAGTATATCCTTGTAAACAACACTTGTATCAAGCATTCTGAAGATAAATTAGAAAACACAATGAGAGAAAAATATGACTTTTCAAAATTTGATTCAGAGAAAGTGCTCAGCTTAGAAACCAGATTATTTCAGCTGGGGATGTAGCTCAGTGGTTCTAGCACCTGCCTTACAAGCATAAGGTCCTGAGTTTGATTCCCAGAAAGAGAGAAAGAGAGAAAGAAAGAAAGAGAGAGAAAGAAGGAAAGAGGCCAAATTATTTCAATAAATAATCTAAGTTTCTATATTAGTAAACAAGAGAAAAGTATATTTTAAGTGTAAAGGAGGCAGAAAAAGTCTAATTAATTAAAGTAGAAAACTGAGGTTGAAAACAGAAAAAATTAAAGAAAATAAAGGAGTCAAAAATGGTTCTTTTAAAAGATGGACTTGATAAAATCTAGCTAGCCTCCTAGAGAAACAAAAGAATTATAAGAAGTAAAGGAAGAGCTGTTATCATCCATTAACAGTTTTATTCCCTACTCATCCATCCCATGGATACTAAATGGAAAACAAAGGAATAAGAGCGATAACTTTATGCTTACAAATTAGATCATTTAAATGACCAATTTCAAGAAAAAGGGGCCGGAGTCTATACACAGAGAAGCATTATCTACTTTCCATTATATTTATTCAAGAAAGCAAGTTGGTGACTACTAATCTTCTAATAGAAGTCAGCACACTCCCATTGTCCTCTGGTAAGTCCTCCCAAACATTTAGAGAAGAACTGACATCAGTTCTATACAATCTAGTTTTAAAAATGGAAGCACAGATAATATTTCCTACTTCATTTTGTCTAACATTGTCCTGATGTCAAAATCAGTTAAAGACATAATAGGAAAGGAAAATTACAATATTTTACGTGAACAGGACCATGACACTGTTGATAAATATTAGCAAATGACATCAAATAATGTGCAAAAATATTATTTCTTGTGACCAAAAGGAATTTATTCTAGTTATACAAAGTTAGTTCATCATTTCAAAATCAATTTATTTAGTCTATTATATCAATAGGCTAAGAAGAAAAACCATATGATTTTAATAATGGGTCCAGAAAAAGCATTTTCATGTCTATTTTTTATTAAAAGGGAAACTTCATCTTGGTAAAGAACACTGATAAAGACCACACTGCTAACATTGTGTTGTGCAGTAAGAGCTGACTGGTTTCCAAAGACTGGGAAGAGGCAGTATGTCATGTTGTAATGTTCATACTCAGCCTCCCGGAGTAACAAAACAAAATGTGGAAATGAAAAGAGACAAGAACATTGAGAAGGAAAAATGAAACTACTGCTTATAGATGACAAGAATGTGTTTGTTTACAATCCCTGAGATCCATCAAAACTATTTCTACAGTAAGTGGTTTACAGTAAACGTGCAGTGTAGGTCCACACAGAAATCTGACCACAGGTATTTACCAAATTTATCCCCACAACAGCAAAAATGCCATAAGCAACTAAGACACTCTTCAGTAAGTGAACAGCTAGATAAATGTTCTGCAGCCACGTGTCAGGAAGCTATTCAGCAAGGAAAAAGAAAGCTGTCTTGAGATGCATAAAGATGTAGCGGATCTTACACGCATCTTGCCAAGAGAGAGATAGCTAGTCTGAAAAGCTTGTGCATCCTATGACCCCACTTGTCAGATCTTTTGAAAGAGATGAAAGAGGGAGGATGGTGGCAAAAAATCAGTGGTTGTCAATGATGGGGATGAGAATGACAATGATCAATAGTTAACTGCAAGGAGTTTTTTTTTTTTTTTTTTTTGCTTTTTTTTTTTTTGGAGACAGGGTCTTGCTTTGTAGTTCAGGCTGGCCCTGAGCTCACTATGGTGCCCAGGCAAGCCGCCGCGAACTCGGCAATCCTCCCGTCTCTGCCTCCCGAGTGCTGGGATTACAGGCGTGAGCCACCACGCCCAGCATTATATGTGGTAACCAGGGATCGAACTCAGGTCCTTACGCTTGCGAGGCAGGCGCCGGAACCACTGAGCTAACCCTCCGGCCCAATTGCAAGGAGTTTTTAATGGTACTGAAATTGTTATGCAGGATCCTAACTGTGGTTACATGACATTGCACATGTAGTTATTCTAATAGAGATAAACTGCACCCCATTCCTTGAGAAATAGCCTGCTACTTGGTGGTTCACTGGTATCTTAAGGCACCAGGAATTCTGTTGCTGACAGATTATGCAGCGAATGGCAGAGGGGGCCAGATCAGCTCTGGGAAGGAGAGTTCCTGTTGTTTCCTTGCATGACCTGTATCTGTGTTACCAAGAAACTCAACAAACAAACAGGTGCTGAGTTGTTACGAAAAGATGACTGAGGTTCAGTGGCAACTCATGCCTCCTTTCTTCCTGAGTCTATTTCTTTTCCAGTCTTATATGTTACAGATGTTCTAACTATACAATCTCTAAGTCCCCAACACCTGGATAAACCATTATGTACTTCTGTCTGAAGGTGTCCCCCATACTACGTGTATTGGAAACAATCTCCATGCACCTGTATTGAAAGGCAGGACTGAATGGTCAATATTTAAGTCATGAGTGATGGAAGAAGAGGTACCCTTCCTTGTCCTGCTCATCGGCTGTGTGCTGATATCATGGAGTTCCTAGGGCTAATCTTGCTGCTACCTTTGTGATGGATTCTAAGCCTCTAGAATAGTGTGAAATAAATTTCAGTTCCTTTAAATAATTCAATCTCCAAATGTTCATTTGAAGTAAACCCAATGGATCAAGATGGCCACTATCTATGAACGTACGTCTGCGCACAGTTACCTTGTCCCAGCTCCATCCACGCAGGGTCAGCAGCACCTGGTACTCAGTTGTCTTTTTCAGTTTGTGGGAGGTTGCGTGACAGTAAGAACACTGGACCAAGAGCCAAAATTTAGAAAATCCAGTCAGAATTATGGGCTGGAGTGAGCCAAACAATCTCCCTTTTCCCTCAGGATTTTTGTCTATAAAAGTGGGAGGCTAAAATAAAGTGTGAAGTATAGAAATTGGTTTTGTGGGCATAAAAATTAGCACCTCTGAATTTAAGATAAATTGAAGGAAAAAAATTTCTATTTTTTCTCAGCTACCATCATGTGGGAATTTAAATGAGTTTGCACTTCATAATTGTTATTAAGTGCATTTAAAACCGTGTCCTAACAGATGCCTTTTGATTTCAGTACTGGAACTTGAATTCAACGGTGAGCTACCACCGGGCTACTCTCCTGGCTGTTTTTATGTTACTGTTTGAAAAAGAATCTTCTGGAGTGACCCAGGTTGGCCTTGGAATTTATAATCCTTCTGCCTCAGCATTCTAAGTGGCTGGATTACAAGTGAGCACCGCCATATTCAGGGACTCATATATTATAGGCCTCTTCTATGTAATCATTTATGTTGGATACTGCAATGCAACATGGGTGGCATAATATTTAGGTTACACAGTATCACTCCAGGGTCATTTAGCCTGTGCTCCTCTCTTCACACGCACACTTCCTGAGGTCTTTCCAGACCCACAAGGTAAGTGCTGTTGTCCTAAGCTAGATTTCCCTCAGAGACGGCTTTGGGTGTGAGTAATTTGAAAGGTTATTGAAGAAAGCACTGTGAGTTGGACTGAGAAGAGAAGGGCAAAGCATAGTCATGCAAGTACTGTTGGATGGCAACTGGGCTCAGGTCCTCCAAAGGCACAGTGGTGCCACCGAGGTGGACAGAGAGGCATCCGCCAGTGCCCAGACTTGTTGGCTTCCGAGTGTCCTCCGGGCATCGCCTTCTGTGTTTCTGTTCCTAGACAGAGTGGCAGGGGACACTTCCACCCAGCAAGACAGAAGGTGGCAGGAGAGGCCTGTGCTGGGCTAATTAGGGGAAGCTGAGGAAATGCCGGCAGGAAGCCAGCAGCATCTGGTACAATTGTTAGCATCATTATTCTCTAATACATTGAGAAAATGACCAAGAGCACACAATTAGCGAGTAAGAGCCGAGAGTTGAAGCCAGGCAGTCTGGCTCCAGACACTGCAGTGGGTTTGGAAATGAAGCTATAGTCAAAACCTCATGAGGGCCTCTAACAAAGTTGGAAAGGCCTTACTTTGCAATAGTTCCTGGGATGTAAACACATACTAGCAATATCAGCTTGAAAGGTTGAAGGTCCTTCTAAACCGTGGAGTTTTCATTGCCTAGGTTTAATTGCCTTTACAATAACTGCCGCAGGATTTTGAATAGTGAGACTTCATTTTACTTTTCTTTTGTACGACAGAAATAATCTTTATGCCAAGAAAGCTGTGAAATTTTGACTCAACGCTCCTTTGTTTCTCTACACTTGTTTACGTGTGACTGTTCGGAAGCCTCTTTTGTTCACTTAACCTTATGTAAACATCGTTCCACTCCATCACATATGTATGCATTACTTTCTAATTTCCACTTCCATAATTGTGCTTTCATATGAATATTTGAGAGGAATATTGCAAAGAAGCTTTCCCATGAAGGAGAAAAAAACATGAACCGGATGTGGCATTCCCTTCATTTCTTAATTTGCTTGCTCTAGTGTGCTGTTACTGCAACTTGAGAAATTCCCAGAGCGTCGTTCCTCATCTCTGGAGGCACTGCCATCTGTTCTTCCTGCCATGGCTCCAAAAGGGAATCTGAGCAAATGAAAGAGACCCAGCCGGGTTTACTGAAGAGCCAGGAAACTCTAGTTCATTATCTAATGGGGCGGACTTCGTATTCCAGACTTGAAGGCAATTGTTAAAAGTGTAGCTGGATCCAAGCAATCCCTTTAGAGGGTTTCCCTTGGAGGGTATTGTGGAATGATTCCCATTTTGTGAAACACATCACAGTCTGATCCATTCCTTTTTGGATGGGAGCAACAAAAGGAGAAAGTTACAATGAGAGCTTGAGAAATTCCTGGGAATGATCTATCTGCCTGGTATGGTACTCAAGGGAGTGTGGAATGATCTATCTGCCTGGTATGGTACTCAAGGAGACCTGTGCGGCCTTACAGTGCTCAGGAGAGCCCGCTCTTAAAACTGTGAGCATTGATGAAGTAGAAAAACAGAGACACAACTCAGGATGGGTACTGAGTTCACACAGTGACATAAGGGCAACCGTGAGAGTAGGAACTTCTGTGTTATAACACGGCAGCAGCATTGTCTTGGAACCTTTTCCTAATAAAGAGTACCCTGAACTCTCATCCTCCCACTGCAGTACACACCAAAGAGATGAGCACAGAGAAATTATGGTGGCTACAAGCCAAAATTAGGCTCCATTACGCAGAAATTAGACCCAGCTGTAGTTTATAACCCAAGAAGTGCTTTTCAAAGTGAATCATTTCTAGCCAGTTCTTTGATCAGGAATCTTAATTCCTTGATGTTTGTTAGATTCAGTGTTCTTCTGTCACCACGGAAAGACCAACTTGGAAGGGAAGTGCCTTGGGCCGAAAGGACAAAGGAAGGCCTGGGGAAAGGGTGGAGAGGGGAGAAGCAAAGCTGCTTAGAGCACGCGGACAAGGGCCGGGCTCCACGTAAACTGAGCAGAGAACAATGGCTGATCCTCTTGATGCATCTCCAGCCCCCTGAAACCACCCTTAGAAACTCAGCATGAAGCACATAGTAATTCCCCCGCCCATAGTTTCAGTTTCCATGATTAGTTACCCACAACCAATTATGACCTGAAAATATAACTTGAAAAGGCTCAGGAATAAATAATTCATAAGTGTTAAACTGCACATAGTTCTAAGTATAATGATGAGGTTCCATAGCGTTCCTCCTCATTCCATCCAGGACAAACAGAATCCTTTTGTCCAGCATATTCACTCTCCAGCATATTCAGTCTTTGTTACTTTTCTTGTTACTGGGACAAAAGACTCAACACCCAAAGTTAAAGGAAGAAAGGTTAATTTGGCTTAAGTCCATAGAGGTGTCAATCCATAGTCCGCTGGCTCTAAGGCAGGGTGTCATAGCAGAGGGACAATGAAAGATGAAATAGTTCATGGCAGGCAAAAGACAGAGAAAGTCAATGAGTCCAAGCAACCTACCTTTTTTTCTAAGCTACCAGGCTTTGGGAGATGCCAAACTAATCAGTGGATTTAGTAACCACATACCCATAATCCCAGCATAACGTACTTTAGATCCAGTCACCTCGAAAATCCCCCAGCTATGACCACATGAGGCTTTGGGGAGACATCTAGATACAAGCCATAACATCTATACTACATAAGCCCCCCACCACCAGCCACTTACTGGTTATTATGTTTAGTAATTAGTCTGACTGTTGTGGTGCCACGGTGCTTCGGTTCAGGTAAGCCTTAGGTTACTTAGTATCCCCCAAAATACTAACCTGAGCCGTTTGAATATGCCAAAGAAAAGCCATACAGTGCTTCCTTAGTAGCAAGGAGTCAGTTCTCCATTTAATGTAGAACTCATCTACATAGGTTGCTGTGATACATGGGAAGAATGTATCACAGTATGTAGAGAATTCAGAATTCACTGAGGTTTCCGGCAGCCTTGGGGGGTCTTGGAACATCTTCTCAGTGGGTGTCAGTGACTCTACTCAGTGACTACACTCAGGCTCTGGTCCAGCAATTCGGTATGAGAAATACGATGGCAAGAAGACCAGGAGCCTCCCACTCCATCTCTGGAGGCAGAGGAAAGGTTAAGCACAAACCTCTCGTGCACTGTTTTAGCTGTTTACTTGTGTATCTGAACTTGTGACATGACAGCGAGGTGGAAACATTCTACGATGTTTCTAGAAAATAAGACTGGTGCTGTTGAAGCTTCACATAGTTAAGGACAACAATGTGTGTGCAGATGGACAAGAATGTTTGTCATGCCTTGGGGTCTGCTTTTAAATAAAAAGCTGGCCTGGGCGATCAGCACTAATTTACAGCAGAGGGAACCTCACAAGATAAATTATGTGTCCAAAACCGTGGTTCCTTCTGTCTCTTTGATTCTTATCATTTTCTATCTCATTTAATCTCTGTCCTTCTATTTTCAACTTTTTTTCTTTTTTTTTTTTTTTCTTTTGAAACAGGGTCTGGCTTTGTAGTTCAGGCTGCCTCTGAGATCACTATGTAGCTCAGGCAAGCCTTGAACTTAGCAATCTTCCTGCCTCTGCCTCTGAGCTCACTATGTAGCTCAGGCAAGCCTTGAATTTAGCAATCTTCCTGCCTCTGCCTCTGAGCTCACTATGTAGCTCAGGCAAGCCTTGAACTTAGCAATCTTCCTGCCTCTGCCTCCTGAGTGCTGGTATTACAGGCATGAGCCACCATGCCTGGTAATTTCAACTTGTTACAGGAAACAAGAAGACATTTAAGAGAGAGACCCTTATTTTTAAGGAACTTATTCCTGCCTTTCCACCTTGATAAAATAAAATTCCAAAATAGACTGTGGTTCGTAGGCAGATGCCAGTTCTATGGCACCCCTTTCCACTTCCTCCTCACTGTCATGAGTGTTACAGATCCATCTCCCGGAAAACCGTCCCCGTTTTATGCTCCTGGGAACATAGCATCTCCAGAGAAGGCGTGGTACCCTTGGCAACATCAGGACTTTGCATGCAATGCCCTATGGGTAAGCAGGTGCTGGCCACATACATCACATACCACATGAAAATTCCACAGTGCCCCGTCCTGGGTGGTGCTCTCCACCGGCCCACAGAGATGTTGCCATGGGTTGTTCTGAAACAACTCTGCCTTCTCTTATTTTGCTGATTCGTGCTGCACCCAGCTGGAGGACTGGTTACCAACACTTCCTACACCTTCTGATCTCCCCTCTTCCCCCGCAAACAGACCAGTCAGGCTGTGGGAAACAAAAAGAACCTGCCAGCCGGTTGAGGAATTCAGAGAACATTCTTTCCTTTCATGTTCTCCACTACCCGCTGATTGCTGTTAATTAAT
>PVIC010033094.1:0-20536 GCA_004025085.1 Thryonomys swinderianus
ACTTTGGTAAAACTGATCCCCTTTAAAAAGATTAATTAGGGAAAATTTTGTAAGAACTTTGTCTTTCAGTTGAGGTTTAATTTAATTGGCACCGGGAAACTGGAAGTTCTTCTGTTACTTTCTGGCACCTTGGTGACTGTAACCTCATTTGGCACTCAGCAGTGTTTTAGTGGGAAAAGACTCCATGTTCTGTGAACACTGTGAGAATCTAGTTGAACTTCAAAATAGTCCTTGTTTTCACTGATTGATTTAGGTTAATGTGGCTTTAAAGTCAGATAGAACTGGGCAAGTGGCCAGACCCCCAAGGAGGAAAAGCCTGCTTCACTTTTCCCTGTGTTGGTCTGTTTGAGTAGAGTCGTCACCACTGGGATATTTGTTACAAAATATAAAGTGCCTTTTCATGGACGGCACTGGATTAGTGTGCTCATGCTGCAGATTCTTAGGAAATGCAAATTCATAAAAACATCTTGCTTTTATCCCCATTATAAGTGTTCTTTCCTTTAAATGAAAAATTCTAAACCTAAACACAGTCTCCAAGCAGTAGGTCTTGTTTTTGGTGAGTCTGGCCAGAATTTTATACTGTGTGTACATAGCAGCTTGGTCCGTGGTTGGAAGCCGGGACATGTCTGTGAGGGAGAATCAGCCGTCACAGCGACAGGAGAAGAGCCGGCCACATGCAGGGCGGCAGCGCGTCCTTGGGTCCCCAGTGCTATCGCTCCGCCACCGTTTACCCTGTTCTTACTTTCTTCTTGATTTTCTCATCTTTAGACTCTTGGCAAGACTGATCAAGCAGATAATATGGTAACTCGGCCTTTATAAATGAAAAGGGTCTACTGGACAAAAATAGCTCTTCGAGGGGAAAAAAGACCCATGAACAGTAGATCTCTCCAGAGAACACTGTCTGTGAAAGTCTGGTGCACTTCGGCACTTCTCCTTTAGGCCCAGAAAGAAAACAAGAATGTTTCTGGGTTATTGCACACTAACTGTTCAACTACTATTTCCTGAGCATCTTTTTTTAAATGTAATTCTTTATTGGTACAGTTTATAGACAGCTCACAATCACACTGAACACTGAGGAATTTGTACCAGTGTATGACAAGAGTTATTTCTCATTTTTACCCATATCCCCACCCCCCCACCCCCTATATACATGTGCTCTCTTTTTCTTTTCAAATCATATTTATCCTGAGCATCTCTTTTTTTTTTTTTTTCTTCGAGATAGGGTGTTGCTTTGTAGTTCAGGCTGGCCCTGAGCTCACTGTGTAGTCCAAGCAAACCTTGAACTCAGCAATCCTCCTGCCTCTGCCTCCTGAGTGCTGGGACGACAGGCGTGAGCCACCACGCCCAGCATTGTATGTGGTTACTGGGACCGAACTCAGGACCTTGCGCTTGGGAGGCAGCCGCCGGAACCACTGAGCTAACCCTCCGGCCCTATCCCGAACATCTTAATAGCCAGTGTTGGGCTCTTCTGTGGAAGCCGTTGACCAGCACTGATGTTGGCAAGGGCTCAGCCATCCTTTCAGTCCACGCGTGTACGTGACTGCTCGCCAGCTCTCAAGCTCAGGATTGAGCTGTGCATTTGGCAAAACCACTGCAATGCTCCTGTGTCTTTTCTTGGAAAAGTAAATGGTGAAACATGGCTGGGAATATTAGTTAAATCACAGCAGAGATGAATAGTGTGTGGTCTGCGGAGATATCAGCACCTTCCACTCTAAGGCACGTGCTTCCTCTTTTCCACAGAACATCCCTGAACTGTATGTGATACGTAGTGTCTTCTCTTCTTCCGAAGAGGACAGCTGAGGCCGAGTCAGCCATATGAGCTGACGTCTTCTTTTAGGCAGCTTTGCTCTTATAGGCACAGAAGCCTTCCTGAGACTCAGGCACTAGAAATAGAAGCCTGGAGCTGAGCATCTCGAACGTGTGTTTTGATTAATGACGCAATCCTTTGGTGGCCGCGATATTTCAAGTATCTGCAGACATTTCTGCAAAGTTTTAACAAAAGCTAGAAGACTTGCACTGTGACCTGACCTGCTGGCCTAATTCCGTGCTCCTTACCCGGTGCAGGCCCTCGGAGAGGCCACGGCCTCCCCGAGCTATAGCATGTCAATCGCGGTGGGGGCGGGCCCGGGTGGCGCCGGCGCTGACGGGCTCGCGCAGTGACACGCTCCTCCCTGCTGTCCCCGCTCAGTTCATGGACCGCCTCAAGCTGCTCCTGATGCCCCTGAAGCACCAGCCCGACTTCATCTACCTGCGCCACGTGCCCCTGCGCAGAGTGCACCTGTTCACCTTCCTGCAGGCGCTCTGCCTGGCCCTGCTCTGGATCCTCAAGTCGACAGTAGCCGCGATCGTCTTCCCGGTCATGGTGGGTGTCCGCCGAGTGGCCCAGCCGGCCGCTGTGCTCCTGCTGGCAGTGACTGTGCCCGCGGACGCGGTGCTGCACGGGCGGGATCTGCTCCAGCTCTGGCCGCTCCCCTTTGAGCACGTGTAACCCTCTGCGTGTCTGTCTGCGGGGACTGAACCCCGGGCGCCCACACTAGCTGCCCCCCAGGCCTTTGTAAAGCGCCCTGATTCCCTGCCTCCGCCTCCCAGCGCACTGGGATCGCGGTGTGCACGGCCAGCTCCGGATCTGGGCGCTTGCCAGTAAGCCGCCCCTGTCCACAGCGCCCGCGGTGAGCCTTGCGTCCCGTTCACCGGAGTCAGGCGCCGGCGCAGGCTCGAGCTGGCCGAGAGCCGCCTGTGCCGCGGTGAGCATGGCAGTCGGACGGGCCGGGTGGGCGCACTTCTGCCGTGGGGAGAGCTCGGCGGTGCGGCTCACGGGTTTTAAACGCTGTGCCCCAGCCTGCCGAGAGGGGCATGAAGGGCACGTGGGTCCCGGGGCGGCAGTGTTTGGAGGCTCGCGAGAACCTTCCGGGCCTGTAGACGGGGGTGGGCTCGGGACTGGAGCCCTGTAGAGTCCGTCACGCCGAGCTCCAGGGCAGGCGGCACGCTCCGTCCTGGCCCCGGTACCATGAGGAGCCAGGCCAGGGAAGCGCGGCCTCCAGCTCGGAAGACGGGGAAGTGGAAGCCGCGCGCTGCTGTTCAGCTTCCTCGCTCTGCCGCGTCCTGCAGGCACGAGTCTGTGCACACCGGAAAGCGAGGTCACAAAGCCCCTTGGCTCTGCCCACTTCTGGAAACAATTTCCATACACATAGCACATTTTATTCATTTTACAGAATTCCTCTCAGCCAGGATTAATTTTTATGTATATCTGTTGTCTATAATCATTTTCCCTAGGAATACAGAAAGAATAGCAAAAACCTAGTGATGTACTAAATAAGTCAGACTTTTTCTTAGTATTCTCTGATCCCTTTGTCCCTTAAGCAGTGCCAGCATGCGGTAGTGTACAAGGCACATGGGCGTGACTCCTTGTACCTACCTCCCTGTCAACCGATTCTGTGGTTTTTCAACCAGGAGCAGTGAAGAGCCTGGGTGCTGGCCTCTCTCAAATCCAAGTACCAATGAGATCAATTTGAGACACTTCCAGTCTGTCACTTACTGCTTGTGCTAAATACAAATAAAAATGCTTTACCTTTGTCAAAACTCCTTCAGAGCTTTCACGCAGTCACGCGACAGTCCTACGTTCTTAGTGCAGCAAGTAGAGCTCACTTCTCCAGGACTCGCAGCGCTGACGCCTCGAGAGCCTGAGGACGCAGAGGCGGCCACTTCGCGGGAGGCTGAGCTGGGGCTCCCGTAGCTTCCTGCACACTCATTCTTTTCCGTCGAGCAAAGATACCGTTAATGTATCTTTGGAAGTGAAGAAAGGGAAACAGATTTGTCTGCAAGGCCGATTCATAGAATCAGAAGTACAGAGTCAGGAATAGTGGTTTTAGGAGCAGACAGTTTGGGCCTTTTCTTCCCTTATTTGGGTTCATGGCCTCTGATGAAAATATTCATGCCTGCGAGCTTCTGTTCCCTCAGCTGTGAGGCGGAAATGATACTTTTTGGTTTGTTGTGAGGCAGAAGTGAGGCACCTAGAAAGTAGCGTAGTATCAGGTGCATGTTAAGTGTTTTGTTTGGTGGTGGTTGATGTAGTCCAGGGAGTATAGCCCCTGAGGTACTTTCAAATACTCCCTCATTGAAGATGTCTCAGTGTATGGTGTGGGGCCTAGATTTTCAAAACCCATATAACTTTCAACACTCAAAGAATTAGAAATCATTCTCAGGCTATTTCTTGCTTTTACTATTTTACTAAAAATCTGACATGAAAGGGAGTGTTTTCAAAACGTTCTGTCCTATTAAAATTCTTCCTGAATGCAATCGCACATTTCAGAGAACAAAACAAAATGAGTTTCCCCTGAAACTTACCCTAGGAAGAAAATAATGGGTGGACTTAGCTTACGGCCACGGGGTCGGTGCGAGCTGTGCTCCTGCTTGGGCTTCACAGGCTTCGGGCTTCGGGGGCTTCGGGGGCTTCGGGCTTCGCGGGCTTCGGGCTTCGCGGGCTTCAGGCTTCGGGCTTTGCGCCGCGCACCTCGCCCACCTGCGCTCACGCGGCCCCGTCTGCCCTGCAGATCCTGGCACTCGTCGCCGTCAGGAGGGGCATGGATTACCTCTTCTCGCAGCACGACCTCAGCTTCCTAGACGATGTCATTCCAGAGAAGGACAAGAAGAAGAAGGAGGACGAGAAGAAGAAGAAGAAGAAGAAGGGAAGTTTGGACAGCGACAACGATGACGTAAGGGACTTTCCAAACTCCCCCACAAAGCTGAAGAAACAGATGTGAAAAATGTACCTTCTTTTCTTTCCCTGGTATGAAGCAGAGGACTGAGCTCCACGGCCCCTTGTCTGGTCTTGTGAGCCATTACGCATTTCTCCTCTGCTGGCCCTCTATTTTTTAACCGTCTTTACTGAGGGATCTTTGTAACCATTGATGCGCTAGAAGCGACTTCTAAAAATATCACCACCACCCTTGCACAACGTCAGCCTCATAGATAGGAAGGAAGTTTGCTTCGTTGTGCTGGAAAACATATTTGCTTTGTTATTATCTGTAGCAGTACTTGAGATAATCACTCGTTGAGTATAATTTTGAACCTAATGAGGGCAAATACCCACAGTTTCACCTCCTATAATCTATAGGTCTGTCCGAGCAGGCCATGAACATCACATTATACCGAGCTCGGTCTTTGTAGTAAGGTGATTTGTCAGTATCTGTCCGTAAAGGAGCAAAAAATGGTAAAGGGAATTGGAGTTGGGGATCGTTTTACCGAATTCAGTGGAAAGTGTCGTCACCCAGCGGTCCTCCTGCCGCCAGGTGGCTAAGTTAAGAACTGAGGTCGTTGACCGTGTAGGTTTCCGGAGACCGTTCACGGAGGGCGGACGCTCAGCAGGGGCTCGTCGCCCGTGCCACGGGAAAGCCGGGCTGCGCTTCCTCTAATGCCTAGAGGTACACATGAGCTTGTAGGGGTGAGATCACAATGAGCTGCTGCGCGTGAAAATGTGTTCTAGATTATACACACTGTAGGATGAAAAATGATTCTTGTGTGTTATTGCCACCCATTTTAAAGTAGGAATATGGTTAAATTTTAACACCTGCCCTAGGATCGGCCACTTTGTTCATGCAGAACTTACCCTCGCTATCTACCAAAAAGCTCTTTAAAGCCTCTGTTTTCTACATGGCAAGTGAATGGATTGAGACTGAGGAAAGTTAATTCACTTTTAAATTCCCAAAACCTTAAAACTTTTTCCAGCTCTACTGAGCCTAAGTGAAAAGTGAAATTGTATAAATCTAAAGTGAACACAGTGGTGCTTTGCTGTGTGTGTGTGGTTTTCCGGGACGCACACACCCAGCCGGCCCCGGGCTGAGTGCCTGTGTCCCCGTGTCCCCGACTGTGTTTCCCGTGGGGCTCGGACGCAGCACAGTGAGGGAGGACAGCAGACAGGCTTCCAGACCAACTGGCCTGGCAAGGAAGAGCTAACTACACAGCAGAGAGGGAGGAGGGGTCTTTTATGACTGAATGTCCGTCCTCAGCGAGAAGTACAGATGTGCGTCAGCCATGACAGACAAAGGGGAAAGGATTTAAATGGCAGCTCAGATTCTATGTAGCATTAAGAAAAGTGATGTCTTACACATTGAATAGAAACCAGAATTGAAATAGATTTCTGGATCATTAAGGCCAATAGGTTTGTTTGAATAATTAATGTGACGAACGCAGTATTTCATCCTGAATTTTCATAGTGAATACTTCTGTGTGTGTCCATAGACACCAAATTTAAAATTTGTTATACATTACAAATATATGAAGTGATATGATAGAATCCTCTAATATTTTTTAAGAAAAAGTATTAAACCTGGGGAATGTTTTAAATTTACTATTTTGGGCCGGGGATTTAGCTCAGTGCCACCACACCTACCTTCCAAGCACAAGGGCCTGAGTTCGATCCCCAGTACTGCCCCTCCTAAGAAAGATTACTACTCTTTAGTGACGAAAGTTGGATCGAAGGAGCACCTACATATGGTCTTACAGTCCTTCAGGACGAATGCCACAAATCATGTTTCATCTTATTTTCTTAACGTACACTATTTTGAGCACCACCGTATTTCCAGCAGATTTCTCGATGCTCAAGTGTGATACGTGTCTCCTCTTTCTTATCCTCCCCTCCCCCACAAAAACAAACAGTCCCATAGCGGACATTTGCTCCCGCGCGGTGAAGCCAGCGAGGCGTCTGGAGAGCATCTGTGCCCCGAGTCCTGTGTGTTGGGCCAGCGCTTGAGGCTCTACATCCGGAGGGTGACTCTCGGGCTCACCTCGTGGGCGTGGGGCGTGGGGCCCCCGGGGCCCTCAGGAGCTACCCCAGAGCAGCAGGAGTGCGGCTCCCGGGCAGGCGTCGCAGAGGCCGCGCTGGCTGCTCGTGGTCGGGGGGACCCTCCTGGCTGGCTGCGAGGAGGAGCTGCCCAAGAACCTCCCCAGCGATAAGTGCTGTTATCTGGGGACTTGTTTTGGACTAAGACCTTCTGTTCTTATCATTATCGTAGAGAGCACGTGGCATCTTAATAACTTACTTTCCGGTTGTTCAAGTGCATTACTTTAGTTCTCTATAAGAATAACATAGCTCGTGGTCCTTTTTAGATGCATTATAAAGGAGTTTTCAATATAGGTAGTCCATTTTATGTTAAAATCTTTTTGGATCCCTACTTCTTCTGAAAGTTGAAAGAAAAGTTTCAGCTAGTGAGTATCTGCTCGGCCTTTTCAGTGAGGAGCTGAGCCCTGCGTTTGCAGTCCAGGCTTGGGCTCAGTGCCACCCGTTTCCTGAGGCAAAGTGACGATTGCAGGGGAAGCGGCGGCGGCGGGTCAGGGCCCGTCCCGCAGCCCGTGGCGCACCGAGGGCCTGCAGTGTGCGGGCCTGGCTGCGGCTCTCCACCCCTCCCCCACAGACACTTCCTGTTGGTTTTACTTTTTATGTTTTATTTATGTTGTCAGATATCTTTGATAAAAGTAAATCAAAATGAACTTTAACTCATACAAGTACATCTGACAGAGTATTGAAATAAGGGAAGAAGATTATTTTCAGCTGCTCCTTGACAGTGGATGTTACAAAATTCTATTGTTTTTGAAAGGGAAGAAAAGCCATGATTTTCTTGGAGATGGATCAGAGAGCATATGGACAAGAACTTTAGGGTTATATTATAGTTTAGGAAGTTTCCCAGTTTAACCTGTTTCCACAAAGAGATTATTCACTTTCCTGGTACGGTAGTCTGTGTTTACTGCTTGGGAATCCACTGTATAGAAACCGTTCCAGTTCAGCTGTGGCAATGGCTGTTTGGTGTGGCTGTAGTTCCGTGGCCTCAACCCCACTGACACGGAAGGGAGCAGAGCAAATATGAATGGGAGCGGTGTAAAATTTGAAAAGTCAGTACACCGGAAACGGTTATATCTGTGGCTCTTCTCCTTACCATGTGAATGATAAAATGATAGATTTGATCAATACTGGGAGGTGGAAAAGGCTGAAGAATAACCCAAAACATTCTAAAAACTCTTGTACATTTTTTTTCGCAGTCTGACTGCCCGTACTCGGAAAAGGTTCCCAGTATTAAAATCCCAATGGACATCATGGAACAGCAGCCTTTCCTAAGCGACAGCAAACCTTCCGACAGTGAGTAGAACGAACCTGTTGTGCGCTTGCTCGATACGATTTGCACTTGCAGAGCAAATACTTTAGAGCCATCATCTTCTTTCACTTTCTCTCTCTTTTGTCATTTCTCCTATGTGAAGATTTATACTTCCTTATCACATTTTAGTTTTGTATTCCCCACACTTTGCTCTTCTTTTTATCCTTATATAATACCATTTTTGTTCAGTAGTCTTTTCTCTTCCCCAACTCATCACAAAGTTTTTAAAATTTAGAAAGCTATACCCGTGTTTTGATTGCTGTTCTTTCTCCCCTGCTGGTCGAATGCGGCT
The DNA here is from genome assembly GCA_004025085.1 of Thryonomys swinderianus. Lineage (NCBI taxonomy): Eukaryota > Metazoa > Chordata > Mammalia > Rodentia > Thryonomyidae > Thryonomys > Thryonomys swinderianus. The sequence goes on from PVIC010033094.1 coordinate 8,437, forward strand.
TTGTGGTAAGATCTCCGCTGTGCTCCGTAGGTCTCGGTGACCAGGCCAGCTCAACAGACAGCCACATCTTGAGCCCTTCAGCCATCAGAGAAGCAATTCGGAACCTAGTGATAGTGGGGTTCAGTTTAAACTGGCACCCTAAAACATTAGCACACTTCTTTCGGTTGTACTCTGTCTTCCTAATTTCTTTGAGTCACCTCAGCAATGCGCTAGTCTTGCCGTACAGTGGCTCGTGACGTCGTCTTTTCTTTCGTCATTGACTTAAAAGGCCCCCGTGTTTGTAGCATCAGTGAACATCTCAAGCTTTTCCAACAGCAAGTAGCACTTGCCGCCAAACTGCCTTTACTTTGAAGTCTTCTTTGAGGAAATGTATACTTTGAGACATAGGAGCACATCAAAGCAGCACTGTTCTGTTACAGGACAAAAGACACTAGAATTATTTCAGTTTCATATTAATTCAATGAACTCAATGTCATTTTGATTTCAACAGGAAGTTAGCATTAAAAAAAGTGAAATAAATGACTCCGTGTCATATATTACATGTTTTCAACCACTGAATCACAAATTACCACAGAACACAGCAGCTTAAAATAACAATGGTTCCTGACATCAGCTTAGCAGCCGATTTGGCGAGGGTGCCTCAGGTCTCTCGAGAAAGTGACTCCTGCAGATGGGACGGGACGTGGGGTACCCCAAGCTTGCTCACGAGGCCACGGCAGGTTCAGCTCCTGGGCCCGTCTGTGGGCCTGTACCCGGGGTGCTTCCGCAGAGCCGGGGCGAGAGAGAGAGAGGGACCCAGGCAGAAGCTGCGGTCCCTACGGTGGAGTCTCGGAAGTGAGTGACGGACCGTCCCTGAGCCGTACCCCGTGGGCGCAGGCCGGGACGGCTCTGATGAGGTGGGGGGAGGAGCTGCGGGTGTGGGGATGCCCGGGACAGGCCTCCCGCCAGGGAAGGGCCGAGACCCAAAGTCCTCTCACCTTCGTCATCCGACTTGCGACTGAGCCGGGCGTCCCGCCCACTCCCATGGTGAGACCAGGTTAGGCATTTCTTCTTGAGTGGAATCTTCCGGACCGTGTTCTGATTTCATGCTTCACCTCTGAGAATCACGGCAGAGGGACCCTGTCAGGTGCATCCGCGGCTCCTGGTGCCTTCGCAACCTGGTGTAGTTCCTGCTAAGGACCATGGAAAGGCTGTTCTTTAAAAATTCACCAGCCAGAATTTAAACCTTGTAGTAAGAGTTTTTGCACCAGTTTTTTAAATCCCCTCAGAAGCCCTGTACAACTATAAACCGAAAGTTGATATGTTAGAATTTATGTAAACAAATGCATAATCATTTTGACTAAAATCTTTCAAATGACATGACAGGCTTTGCAATCCATAAAAGACTATAGTTGATCCAAGCAGAGTTGCAATGAAAGAACTTCAAAAATCCTTTTTCACCTTGGTAATAGCTAGAGAAAACTGTGAAAGTGGAAGATGGCGGGGAATCCAAGGGTGGACCCCGGAGACCACGCCCCAGCTCTCCGGCGTGGAAATGGCGCCCCCCGCCCCCCGCCCTGGCGGCTCCAGGAGTGAAGCCCCAGGTGGCGTGCCTCTGCTGAGGCTCAGCTGGATAGTCTCACTTCGACTGTCTACCTTGTCTTTTTTACCTTTTCAGTTGTGAAAGACGCATCCATTTTTATGAAGATTTTCATTTTCACTGTAATTTTATACTTTTACTTACTACTGTTGATATAAATATTCTCTTGTCTCCAGGAGAAAGATCATCAACATTCCTTGAACGCCACACGTCATGCTGATAGAATTCCTTTCCTTCAGTCGCTTGGCTTGCCAAGGTAAAGGAGAGCCCAGTATTGGTCTGTGGGACGATTGCCCCGGAGTGTGCACCGCGGTGGGCTCCTGGCAGGACTCTCCATGCTCTTTTCTCTCTGTGATTTATCTGAAATAAATCACCCAAAGACAAAATTTGCCTCAGCTTTCCCTTAAAGCATGGTCATCTCAGAGGCCCGGTGATGGCCTTTTCCAGGCATTGAGTTAAAGACCGTGGTGGATCTAGCTCTGGTCCTTCCACGTTGTGGCTAAGTTAAGGGTAAACAGCATTTCTGGCCAGTCTCATCCTCTAGTTTCTTTCCTCTGAGAAGAGCCTGGAGGGGACAGGTCAGACTTGATTCTCAAAACACTGGAGTTTCTGAATATTTCCACTATCTGAGTCTTGTTGTCCTTTAATTTCATAAAATATTATTATCCTCTTGTTTTTTTTGTTATTTTTAAAATCAAGTATGGAAGTATTATGAGATAGCTACCTATATTTCTTGACTATAAATGCCTTTATAACATTTTTAAAAATCTTTGTTTCTAGTGCTTATAAATAACTACTAAAAGAGAACAGATATTGGTGTATTCAAATTCTGAACAATGTTTGAGCACTTCGTAAAGAAAATCAGATTACTTACTATTTCTCCTTTTTTTTTTTTGTTCTCTACAGTCCTCCTAGAATTCCAGTAAAAGTTGTGCCTCAGATTAGAATAGAACTTGAGCCTGAAGACAGTGACTACTTCTGGAGGATCAAGGGAACAGAATCTACGTTATAACCCGTTTGTCTTTCTTACAAGTGACAGTTTTGTTGATATTCTTTTTTTCCCCTCTTTTTGTCTGGCTGTTTACTTTTTAAAATTTTTGTTCTCGTTTCAGTTTCTGGTCACTGGCCAAACCGTACAGCTCTCTCTGCTTCTCTCTTGCATAGGTAGATGAAGACAGTCGTGTATCTTCTGCGTGTAGCGTCTGCAGGATCGTGCTGTGGTTCTTATGATTTCAGCTCTGTCCTCTGACAACCCGGTTCCCCTGTCACTCAAGATGTGCACAGATCCTTGTCCTTTTCTTTTAGTAAGCAGAGATTGAAAGTATTAAAGATTTTTAAACCTTTTACTAAAATACTGAAAGAACTTAGAACTTTAGATCTGGGGCTGTGCTTATGGCTTGTTTTTTGTCTGGTAGAACAAACGCTTCTCCAGACAGAGCCTTTCCCATGTAGAGCTGCCCAGCACTGGAGGAAGTTGCTGCTCTAACCTGCTCTCGCTTGGAAGCCCTAATCACAGCGCTGTCAAAAGAGGAAAATCTAAAGGTACTTCGTGCCCTAGAGAAACCATTGGCACCACTGTAGCAAGTGCGGAGATGTCCATTTTTCCTATGCAACTTTTTTTTACCCTTTAATGCACTTATCTGTTGAGTACTTTGAAGAATATTTTTCTTCCTAGATTTTGTTGTTTAAATTATGGGGCCTAACCTGCGACTTATTTTTTGTCAATTTTTTAAACTTTTTTTTAATTACTGTAAAGAAAATGACTTTTTCCTGCAGCAGGAAACATAGTTTTGAGTAGTTCTACCTCTTATTTGTAGCTGCCAGGCTTTCTGTAAAAATTGTATTGTATATAATGTGATTTTTACACACACGCACACACATGAATACATAATCTCTAGGGTAAGCCAGAAGAAGGCTTAATCAGATTAAACAACAACAACACCATGTTTCTAAGCATCCATTTTATCCTTTCTCTAAAAGAAATTGAACTGTTCTGTGAAGGAACTTGAGGGAGAAGCGAGAAATTGCTGGATGAGGGAGTGAGTGCCGCTCCGGTAGTGGGAGTGTCTGCACACAGGTGCTGCCCGTGTTACCGTCCCATGCAGTACTGGACGGGCATTTCTTCATTCTGAAGTCTCTGTATATTTGTGTGTGTGCCCTGTGTGTGGCTGGTTCACATCTGTGCGAAGTGAGAGCGAGAGGGACAGTAAACAGAGGGCAAAATTAGTAAGGCCTGTGTGTCAGTTTCCATCTAGTCCAAACCACACATGACAGTTTTATCAGGGGGTCCAAGAAGTGTGTCGGTATGCAAATGAAGGTCAGAAAGACTTATTACCCAGCTAGCAGTTACCATCACTGATACAGGAGCTGATACTCACAAAAGAAAACCTACTGGAATATCAGCAGCTCATTTACACATTGACATGGTATTATGCAAATCAGACAGAGGTAGAAGTATATACATCTTAACAATACTTTCACACAATTCTTTGGAACATTTAAAATATATATGTGTACATACATGTGTGTATTTCAGAGTACCGTATTGAAAATTGGATGTTATTAGCCAAATGGAGCGTGATCCTTAAATATAATGTTTCTAATGAGCTACATTATATATTGAATGTATATTGAGAACCACATTTGAAACACCGAATCATAGTTTTGGATTCATATACCCACAACTGTGATGTGTCGTCAGAGTAACAGGCTGGTGGAGGACTGTTAGAGGTGGGTGAGACCCCTCAATTTGGTGTATTTCTTGACTCCACTCATTCTTACATTAATTAAATTGTAATTCTGCCCTCTTTCATTTAACTATAAAAATCTTATTATCCTGAAACAACTATTACTTTTGTAATATCTCAAAACTTTTAATTTTATAAAAATTAGACATAAAGGACCTCAATTTTTAAATTAAAACAACAGTGGCAAATTATACATGCTAAAACCTCACTTGCCAAACTTTGGCATCATTTTTGTATATAGATCTATCCTTAAATGATTATTCTGTATGACTTAGTTTTGTTTTATCCTAAAAAAATCTAAATGAGAAAGCACACCCTTTCTCTTTACTGATCGAAGCGTCACAGAATGTGTAACAATCATGCATAGTAAATCTAATTAAGATGTTAAGTCAAAGGCACTTTATTTTTTATAAAAGTGCTAGATATAATATTTGTGTTTCTGATCATTAATCAAGTATTTGGGGTTTAGCCTCCTTTCCATACCAGTGATGGAACTGCTCGAGGAGCCTCGCCCGTCGCCTGCGCACTGGCTTGGGTGGGCCCGTGTTCCCACCGTGACCCGCTGTGGCACTCTGGGATGAGGGGCACTGCTTGTGTTTTAAATATAAAATAGTACCTTACGCTTCCTGCAGTAAATGCTTTCAACACTGTGGAGCCCAGGAAATAATTTTTTAAAAAATCATTACTTATAGAGAGACCAAGGTAGTTACCACACGGACAGACAAGACTAGGTTGGCACGTAGAGCCAGCCACCAGCTTACCTGTATGCCAACCAGACTGACAGAGCGGGCAAGAGCTCACCAGCCTCGAGGAGTGGCTTTGCTTCTTTCTGTGGAGACTGAACACAGTTACGAGAGTAATGGTTTTTTTTGTTTTTACAACGTACTTTTCTGTTTTCACTCTGATGTGCACTTGGAGAGATACGATTCAGGTTCCTTGAGGTAGAGACTAGGCACTCAGAGCCATGAGCCATGATTCCTGGGTGGCAGAACTGAGCCCAGAGGAAGGACACAGGCGGAGGCCGAGTCTGCCCATGAAAAGAGCATTAATTCCCTTGCTTTGCATTTGAGAGAAAGTCTGTGGGAGAATCTGTTTTCCTTGAGAAAGTCACTTATCTCTGCTGTGTGTAACAACTACTTGAAACCCGAATTATTCCATATGCCATAGGCAAGATTGTTGCTGCCTCTTCTTCCGGGGAGGCTGAGGAGGGGTTGAGAGGAGCCTTACTAACTTGAAAAGCAAGAAAGGAAACCTTCCCCCTCACCCCCTGCAGAATGTGGGGAAAATCATCTGCTGTCAGTAATCCAGTTTCTGTGAATTTTATACAAATGCAGCAACATACCCAGAGTGACTCTTTTATCAGCTATATATTGGTGTGTAATATGAAGAATGATTGTCTTCCGAGTTTTCGTTTCTTTTAACTGTGTTAAAGTACTTGAAATGTATCGACTGCTGACTGTCAAGAACAGACTATCTGCCTTGTGTCAGAGGCTGACGTTGTTCAGGGATGGGACAAAGCGTTCTTCAGTCTTTTTCATGCCACAACACGATTTGGTGCAGGAACCTGAGGCTTTCTTACCTGTGTTCTGTGAGAGCTCACGCCAGCTCTCACCGCGCAAGCTGGCGCCCAGAGGCACCGGGCAGAGCCCCGTGAAATGAGGACAGCGCTTCTCTGTCCGAGGGTCACGGGGGTGTTTGAACGACTTGACTGAGGTGGCTGCGCGTGACATCTTAACAACAGCAACCAAACGCCCAAAACAAGTTACGATATATGCTAATCAAGTTGTGATGTGACCAGAGATTTGGATATATCATTTCTTGGCTCCCTTATTTATACTGGATGGGTACATACAAAAATGTTGAATTTTCTTTCCTAAGTAAATATTGAAACTCAGGGCTAAAAAGTCACCCAGTGAACTTTTGGAGCCAGAAGTACCTTTGTCCCAGTCCTACAATGTGAAAAGAATGAACAGCCGTCTCCTTTAGCCGTGTTCAAGGCTGGTACATATCCGTACACATTACTTCTCAGAATCAGTACGCACTTTCAGATATTCTTATTCTCTTAAGTCTTTACTAACTCTGGAGAGATGATGCATCTTTTTATTTTAAATGAAGTAGATCAACATGGTGGAACAAAATGATAAAGAACAGAAAACATTTCAATATATTACTAATAATTTTTCCAGTATAAAACCTAAAATTCCTATAACATAGTATTTTACAGTTTTATGAAGCTTTCTATTGTGACTTTTATGGAATTAAGAGATGAAGAAGATGACATATTTTAGCATTTATATTTTTCAAAATTAAATGTATACTTAAAATAAAGTAACTTTATGCATTTATGAGTGTCTAGTGCTTCTGTTCCACTCTTTGTTCACCATTAAACCCTTCTTCCTCCGTTCTGGGAGCTGCGGGGCTGAGCTGCCAAGGGCAGTGGGGGCCCAGCGCCTGGACCGCTTTAGTCTCTCTGGGGAGAGGACGAACGAAGCAGCCCAAGGATATAGCAGATTATTAAGAGTTATCTGTTTAAGAGAGTTTAATGACGTGATCTCATATGAGTATTCAAAGTAAGAAAAAAGTGGTCAACTAAGAATAAAATGGGGATGGTTTTATGAAGAAAAGTAGCTTACAAAGAAAATACATTGATTTGGATGACAGTACCTGACTCCAGAAGCTCCAAGCTTGGTTATCCACATTTGGCAGAGTGAAAACTCGCCTTACCACACAATGGAATGTGAAGGGAAAACCTAGTGTGCAGAGTAGACAAAGCCTGGGCCGAGGACTTAGCTAAGTGCTGCCCGAGTTCTATCCCCAGCTCCGTCCCACATACAGTGCCAGGCGTGGAGACTCACACCTGTCATCTCAGCACTTAGGATGCAGAGGCAGGAGGGTTGCTGAGTTCGAGGCCTGCCTGGGCTCCATAGTGAGCTCAGGGCCAGCCTGAACTACAAACCGAGATCCTGTCTCAAAAAAAAGAAAGAAAAGACAAAGCCCAAGGAGTGGCTTTGATTTGTAGCATCATGTTTTTCCTAGTAACTACTCTAGTCCAATGAGAGCCACATTCATCCTTTTTGATGACCCACTTACCTTTTGCCATTTCTATTTCTCAACATTATCATGACAATCAAATTTCAACATAAATTTTGGAGAAAAGCATAGTCATATGATTGCACTAATTTAAAATTTTACAAATGTTTAATAATCAAAACAGTATGGCACTGCCATTAAAAAGCAGACAAAGTAGTGGGACAAAATGTAGACACAGGAATAAGTTGAAACATACACTGTCAACTACTTGTTGAGAACACCAAGAAAACACAGTGAAGAAATAGTGGTGGAAGGAAAACTGGATTTCCATTAACAAAAAAGGAAGAAGGAAGAGAAAAAAAGACAAATGGAATATTTATCTGTCATATGTGTGAAAATCAACTTGAAATAGGGTAAAAACCTAAATATATGCCAGGAACTATAAACTCTTGAAGTGCTGCACTGTGCCAGGACTTAGGCAGAGACCCATGGCCGTTATTTGTCTGTGACTTCTGCATGGCTGTTGGTCCCTGACTCCTCCTGGGACCCCGCGGGAGAGGAGCCCAGAGACGGTGTGCAGGTCTGGTGAACAATGAGGTGGCGCAGTTGCACTGGGACTTCAGAAGCCCATGGCCGATTATATCAGGAGGACGACCCAGGAAGTGAATAATTTCTTAAGGTTTCTAAATATTGGCAAGAAACTGCAATAAGCAGTTTACAGGCATCAACTCAGGAATTAAACTAAAAACATCAACAACAACAAGAAAAATAGAAACATCACCCAAATAATACACAGACCCAGAATTCCAGAGCTGCAAAGAGAAAGTTGGGGACCAATGAGATGGACCAACCTGACACAGCCATCTGGACTCCCTGCACTGGCAATAAAAATGAAATCAGAAATAATCTCTCAGATAACAACAGAGATGATCATCAGAGTGAAAGAACAGAGGGCCAGAGATTTAGCTCAGTGGTTCTGGCATCTACCTAGCAAGCGCAAGGTCCCTAGTTCGATCCCCGTAACCACATACAATACCGGGCGTGGTGACTCACGCCCACCAGCCATCAGTACCACATACCACAGTGCCGCGCGTGGTGGCTCATGCCAGTAACCCCAGCACTCGGGAGGCAGAGGCAGGAGGATTGTTGAGTTCGAGGCTTGCTTGGGCTACATAGTGAACTCAGGGCCAGCCTGAACTACAAAGCGAGACCCTGTCTTAAAAAAAAAAAAAAAAAAAAAAAAAAAAAAAAAAAAAAAAAAAAAAAAAAAAAAAAAAAAAAAAAAAAAAAAAAAAAAAAAAAAAAAAAAAAAAAAAGGAAACATAGAGGACCTCCAGAACATGACAGAATCCCAACATAGAACACAAATGCAATTCAATAAACAGATTCAAATGGAAACTCAAGAGGTTAAGAACTCCACTGAAAGCTTACGCAGTAGTGCTAGCAAGCTGGACACAGAATTTCAGACATAGAAGACAGTACTGCAGTCAGGGGCTATGAAAGAAAAGATTTCTTAAAAATGGTAAGGGACCATGAGAAATCAGCCCAGCAGCTGCTAGGTGATACAAAGAAGAACAAGGTAAGACTGGAATCAATGAAGAAACAGGAGATAGTTCAAGTGACATTAAAAAAAAAAAAACTTCACAAATATAATGACAGAAAACTTCCCAAGCAGGGGAAAATATCTTGACATACAGATAAGTGAGACATACAGGACTCCAACTAACCATGATCTAGAAAAATCCACACCTAAGCATATAACACTCAAAATACTAGAATCCCAACAGAAGAACAAAATATTGAAAGCAGTTAGAAAAGTGAAACAAATCACATATAAAGGAAAGCCCATCAGAATTATAGGATTTTTCAACACACCCTAAAGTCAAGGAGAGCTTTGAGTGAAGTAGTTCAAGCCCTAAAAGAAAACAGCATCCAACCTAGATTGATGTATCCAACAAAACTATCCTTCAGAATCCAAAGGGAAATAAGATAATTCCACAATAGAGTATCTGAGAAACTTCATGAATACCAAAGCTGCACTACAAGAAATTCTAAGCACTACAAGAAATTCTAAACACTATCCTAGAAAAAGACAATGAGGTTCACAACTCCATGAGGTCTAAGAGAATGAAGCCATTAGACAAGGCAAGAAATTAAATGGCAGGGTGAGAGGGTAATTTTTTATAAAATAATAATAAAAGAACCAACTATAGCAAAATATCATGACAAGTATAAGTCAACACCAGTTATAACCATCAATGTTAATAGCCTTAATTTGCCAATCAAAAGAAATAGACTAGCAGAATGGATCAAAAAGCAAAATCTGGGCAGGAGATTTAGCACAGTGGTTCAAGTGTCTGCCTTGCAAGTGCAAGGTCCTGAGTTTGATCCCAGTAACCACATACAATGCTGGGCATGGTGACTCATGCCCACCAGCCATCAATACCACATACCACAGTGCCGGGTGTGGTGGCTCACGCCTGTAATCTCAGCATTCGAGAGGCAGAGGCAGGAGGATTGCTGAGTTCGAGGCTTGCCTGGTCTACATAGTGAGCTCAGGGCCAGCCTGAACTACAAAGCGAGACCCTGTCTCAAAAAAAAAGCATGATACAACAAGCCATCAATACCACATACCACAGTGCTGGGTGTGGTGGCTCACGCCTGTAATCTCAGCATTCGAGAGGCAGAGGCAGGAGGATTGCTGAGTTTGAGGCTTGCCTGGTCTACATAGTGAGCTCAGGGCCAGCCTGAACTACAAAGCGAGACCCTGTCTCAAAAAAAAAAAAAAAGCATGATACAACAGTATGCTATATTCAAGAAAATTTAATTTGAAAAATCCATTTAAAAAACATTTAATTTGAAAAATCCATAGACTAAAAGTTAAAGGATGGAAAACTATTTTCTGTGTAACAGGAAGCTGCAAAAATGCAGGAGTGGCTATCTTATTTTCAGACAAAATAGATTTCAAACCAAAACTAAGTGAGACAAAAGAGGTCACTACATCCTCACACAGGGAACAGTTCAAGAGGAAGAGATGATAGTCATAAATACATGTGCACTGAACGCTAGCATATTCAACTATACAAACATAGACATGAAAAATAAGTAAATAATAGTACAATAATAATGGAAGACCTCAGTAACCCACTGTCACACCGAGATCAATTAGACAAGATATAAACGGTACTGGAAGTGAACCAAAAATTTGAACCAGTGGACTTAATATATGTCTACAGAGTATTCCACCCTACAAAATCAGATTATACATTCTTCTCAGCTGCCTGAGTCATTCTCCACAACAGAGCACATGTTTGTGGGTAGAACATGTAGGTGGAGTTTCTGTGGTATGTTTAAGTGAATGCAAAGGAACTGAAGTTATCCCCTACATACTGTCAGATCATAGTGCTTTGAAACTGGAGATAATAGAAAAAGAGATTCCAAGAACTTCAGAAACACATGGAAATTGAATAACACTCTCCTGAACATCAGATGGATCATGGAAGAAATTAAAGAAAAAGTTTATACAATTAAATGATAATGCCAGCACGATATACTGGAATCTATTGGAAACAAGGTAATTCTATGATGAACATTCATAGCAGTCAACGACCGCACTAGGAAAATAGAGCAAGCTCAGATAACAACGTAATGATGACTCTCAAGCTCCTAGAAAAAGAGCAAGACAACCCTGAAGTGCACATAAAGGAGGGAATGATGAGGATCAGAGCAGGAGGGGTCGGGACCCAGAAGCTTCCACCCGGATTTTCCAAGTCTTGGTAGGCTGGGTAGAAACGTCTGGCGGGTTCACTGCCTCGGTCCCGCTAGAGTGATGGTGCGTGAAGCCGAGAATGGAGCTGTAGTGGAGACCCCAGAAAGTCGGAGATGCCACCAATACAGAACGGCTGCCAAAAACTGCAGAAAGTGGACGTGCCAGTGAGGGAGGGCGCACAGGCCGCAGGGATGACGCTGCCCAAACCCTTCGGAGGACACGTTACTCCCCCGGGGCGCCTCGCGTGGGCGCCAGAGGCCCACGGTGTCCTCCCCGGCCCCGGGAGCAGGGTGAGCCCCCGGTAGCTCCTGGAGGAGCGGAGGGGCCGCCCGGCTGCAGGCGAGTCTCCGGCTCCCTCCCGGTTCTCTTTGCCCGCGGCGCCCCTGAGCAGCCGGGCCGGAGCGTGCCCTTCACCCTTTCCCCTCCTCTTCCCTTTCAGTATCGTGGGCACTTCCAGTTCTGCAAGAACGATATTTTCCTGTTTCCTTTTATTACATTTTAATTGTGTTCTCTATTTACACTTTGCCTTACTTTAGTGAGAGATATCACATTCGCCATTATGGGTATGTTCAGTTTCCCACAAACGTCTCAGATTTATTTTTTCTTGGCGAATAATATTCTACTGTGCATAGATAATGCATTTTCTTTATCTGTTGCAAGGCACACAGGTTGAAAATTTGATTTTGGGGGATTGAGCTGCTATAAATACTGGTATGCATATATTATTATTGTATGATGTCTTTAGATCATTTGAGAAGATATATAGAAGAAAACAGCTGGGTCAAAATGGAATTTTTAATTTTAGTTCTTTCAGAAATCTTTGTACTGCTTTCCATGATAGCTGCTCTCGCTTACATCCCCACCGGCAGTGTGGAGGGGTTACTTTTTCACTGCAGGCTCACCATCATTTGCTATTATTTGATTTCTTGATGGCTGTTATTCTTTCTGGTGTAAGATGAGATCATAATTTGTTTT